>JADFUC010000564.1:0-169715 GCA_019722365.1 Lithospermum erythrorhizon | reverse complement strand
TGAAGTTACGTATTGCTCTACAATTAAAATTGCTACATTGCCTTTCTTTTAACCTAAACTCCATTCCCTATTCAAATTTCTCACAAAAAATGGCTTCTAACCCTACCAAACAACCCAAAAAGCAGTGGCAAGTGACCCAAACCCAAAATCTTCAAACCAAGCTGCATTTGCACAAGTGGAAGTTCTCAAACTAATGTGCTATGAAAACGCTGAATCACCTACCCTCTGTAGGAGTGGAAAAGTGGGAAGACTCGCAAACCCAATATACTTGATGGCTACTACTACGACGGGAGGAGATTGAGGGTACTCCATTCGAATCGTGAAATTTCTAAACGGGAGAAGTTTTGTAAGTCCTCCCATATCTTCTCCCGGATTGGGTTTATTTCTTTCATGAACATGTTGTTATTCACACTTCTAGTAGTAAATAATTTGAACATTGTTGAGTTTGGTGGTAGATCTTAATGGTATAAGTTGAGAAATTTTAGAGATGATTTCGGTTGTCTGAAATGGATTTCAGTTACGCCGCTGATACGGCCTCCCGGCAGGTGGCGAGACGGAAATAAGCAAGACGCGAATCGGCGGTTGAATAACGGCCGAGGGTTTAGAAACGTTGTTGTGTTAAAGGCGTGTTGATTGCTTTTCCAAGCCAGACCAGATAATGGGTGAAGTTTCTGCTCACACCACCAGGTCGTTTCTGCTGTTCCTGCTCGATGTGAACTGAAGTCGGTCGCGAACTCCCGACTTACAAATTCTGCCGCCAACGGATAAATCTACCACTCTTCATTGCTCTCTCCATACGCGGCATTCGACAGTAATAATGGCGCGACAACTCTTCCTTACGCGGGATGCTTATCACACACATCATGGAATCTGGGAGCAGATGTATGCTTTCCGCGGTACGCGTTAATCGGGGAACGATCAATCACCAAGTGACTACTTCCGACTTGCACCATCGCATATCACAATAATCGACTTTGGTGGAAAAGTTGGGAAGCTAAGATCGCGAACCGCGAAGGAAGGCCATCCAAACACTTACGGGGAGGAAACGTTCAGTGTGTGGAGGTGTATTTACTGAGGATCCGGTGTTTTTGACGACGGTGATGATGCATCGACGAGGACTTTGAGATGATGAGGATGATGATGATGATGTGTAGGGAGACGATGATTGACGGCATGACGAGGCCTCTAGAAAGCCGGGTGAGTAAAAACATTTCAAGACCACTAGTAGCACTAAATGACATCATAAGGCAACAAGTCATCGAGGAGAATCAAGGGATTATCATCAAGAAAACAAGAAGTTTAAAGATTATGTGAAAGGAATTATGAAATTCCTCTCTTGTTTTGGCGATGAAATGAAAAGTCAAGGCCCACAAAGTATTTGGCTACTGGACGATTTGGTGAGACCGGTGCTGGCGACAGGACCGGGCGTCAAGGGTCCGAGTACACACGGTGGTGCCTCCGGGATTAGGATCGAAGACTACATCCTTGATGATGATGAGGACCCGACGGTATGGGATTCTTCTTTGACAAGCTGCCGAGTCCCAAGCATCAATCAAGTGACTATGATGGCTCGGACCAATTGTCTTGCTTATGCTTATTTATGACGTTGTTTTATGACTGCTATGACTTGTTTTTATACCCCTTTGTGACGATCTCAAAGGGGGAGAATGTTTAGACTTATGCTTTTTGTTGGTTTTTGTTTTAGTGTTTAGTTCTCTACGACACCTGCTGGATGTTTTTTTTATATAATACTGTCAGTGTTTTATTATCTATCGCAAGGCCATGCTATTATATCAAGCGCTTCATTGCTTATATCGCCCATGGATGTTTTCTTTTTGTTCATAAGAAAACATTGGGAATCTTATGTCGGTGGGGAGCGCCGCTTATGTTTTACATTTCTTCCCCTTAGCATAACAATTTGTTATCATCAGTGGGGAGTTTGCTGGAATAAACGGGATTCCATTCAACCTATTTTGAAGATAACAATTGCTTTAATCGAACTACTCGCTGAGCGAACATGTATCTGTGGTTTATTCCTAAATAAGTTCAAGTGCTAAATTGTCGATCGAAGTTCGGAGGCTCATTGATGAGTCAAACAAACGCCAAGCCTTTCGCGAGCCTCGTGTTCTTTCTTTTTTTTATAAAAGGTTTGTAAGGAAACTCTTTTTTAAGTATTTTTGTCGCTTTTAAATTTGCGAGTATAGACTTTGCCATTAAACTTAATTGCTTGAAAACTTAAGGTCCGTAGTTTCAAATCTTAAGTATAGATTATCTCATAGTTAAAAGTCTCGCATAAATGACCTGCGGGCATTGCTTCGAGAATTAGCTAAAACGACGTTATTTTGGAATTGACACTATGAACCATCGAGACCCTTCGGTAGGTCTGGTCACGGCGGACGAGACCCCTTCGAGACCGAGTCTCGGAGGTCCCGACGATCGAGACCCCGGACCTCTCGATAAGGTCTACACAGAAATGCTTATAGCCATGCCCCTCGGTCCATTTAGGCTCAATGGCACTCGGTCTCGACGTGGGTCACGATGCAGCAACTTTTCAACTAAAATTTGTGTACTATAAGCCCCTCTTTTCAAAACCTAAACAACTTTTGCAACTACTCAAACCTAATTTCTCGAAAGCATTTATTTCTTTGATAAGCAAAAGGCAAAAGTCATAACTCTACATTTATTACCGCATAATCTTTACTGAGAGTTTCCTAGTTAGTGACAATTCATTCTTTTCAAACATTTATTGCTTTGAGTGAAATCCTTGTGTGGGAAAGATAGGGTTACTAGCCTCTAGGTCGAAGTAGCACTTTGAAATCCTAAGAGCGTTGTTGCTCCAATCTAGGTTGATTGGGAGTTGAATCCTGGTACTGGGGTCATTTAGCGAGGGCTAAGTGTCTACAATAGGCTCGGTAGAAGTTGTTGTGTGTAATCAAACATTTCTTCTGTCAGCCACATTCTTTTGCCAAAATCCCGAGGTCGGAAAGTCAATTCAGGCCGAAAGCAGGGAACCGCTCGCTAATATTCAGGTATTGTATTTCTTCTTTCCCTTACTTTACTTTAAGTCATCATTATATTACTAATCATCTTGTTGTTTTATTGTCAATTTCAATCATTCGAGCTTATTATCGGGTTATCACATTAGAACATATTCTTATTATTTTGTAATTCCCGCATCGTTAAATTAAAACTCAAAAAAGGGAATAATTTAACGTAAAACCTTATTCACCCCTCTAAGGTCAATCTAGGCTAACAAATTGGGACGATTTAGTCACAAGCACGGAGTTCGCTTATAATAACATCTTCATGCTAGCATCGAGATGGCACCTGAGGCGCCAGATGGGCTTAGAAAGTTTCGTTTCACCCGCTTTTGGAAATGGCTCGGCAGAGGTTTTAAGGTTCCGAGTAAGTCGAAGTTCAAATGGAAATGGATCAGTCGATACAACAACATCCGAGGACGCCTCGTGATGGCTGTATAAGATGCCGATCGCCGCCGGTAGACTTATCTTTCGAGGTCGGGTGACCATGTGTTCTTGAAGATATCTCCGTAGCGGTGCGATGCGCGATTTTGGGAGGTAGGCGAAAGTTACCAGCCCTCGTTATATCGACCGCTCGAGATCTTGAGAAAGTCGATTCTGGCTTATCTTTTATGCTGCTTCGCATCGATGTAATTCACAATGTATTCCATGTGTCGTGCCCGAGGAAGTATATATTCGTCAATGTCACATTTCTTAGTTTCGTACCGATGGAACTCGACAGGATTCACTGGTGAGCAAACCGCAGATTCTCGATCGAAGGAAAAGTGTATCGAGGAACAAAGCCGTGCCCGGTGAAAGTGTTGCTGAGGAATCAATGGCGTAAGCAGGCTTACATGGGAACACGAGGATGATGGAGTCAGTACCGCAGTTTTTCGCATGCAGGTAAGTTGTCGAAGTTGTTTTGCTTTACGATTATATGACTTCTCGAAGTCAAGCTTCGTGGGTCTTTTCTCGTGGTTGTTGAAGCCGGGAAATTTCGAGGGCTTAAATTTTACAGCGTAATCAGAATAACCCGTCTGCATGTGCATTATTATAATACTATTCAAAGCAAGTCAAGTTTATGTTCGAAGGCGCATTAAAACCGAGACGAGAAACTAAACCGAAAAACCAAACGAGACCCGTGACTAATTTAGAGATATCTTCCACCTACCTCCACCTAATCATTTCATCATTATCCATTCACCAAACTTTCTTCTTCTCCTCCTCCTCCTAATGGCCGAACCCCCTCCCTCCCACTTTTCCCTTGATTTTTTTTCAATTTTCTTGGTGGAATCTTACAGAATTCACTCCATAATCTTGTTCTTCATCTCGATCATCTAAGATATGATTTTATCTTCAAATCTTGGACATTTTCGAGCTATAGTCGATCATTCAGATGAAGTTTTACTTTGTGTCAATTTTTGGATTTGAGATTTTAAGACTTTAAATGGTGTAGATGTATCACCCAAGCTTCAATATCAGTGGTTAAGTGATTAGAATCGATTGCGGGTTGGAATTTCAAGGAATAAGTTAGTTGACTTTAGGTTGACTTTTCTCCCAAACCAAATTTTAGTTTCAAAAGCATGTTAATGGACTTTAATGGAGATATTTTGGAGTAATGGATCGCGACTTCGCGCTATGGTATTACGTAATTTTAGTTTGGGTGTCAGCAAGATTCGGGTTTTTGGAATTTAGGTGGTTAACGACGATATATTGGTTTAGAAAAGTTGATTGGGGTCAATGTTGTTTAAAGTGTTAGCATCCTCCTGATGTGAGCCACGGCCGATCGTCGGGGAAACGGATGCCCGACTTTCGGTTGCTTTATTACCGTTTTAACTCGCTGCATAATCTTTCAATCTTAAGTTATAATTGGTAACTAAAATGGTTGTTAAGTTGGATAAATAACCAAATTCGAGTTATTAATATGGTAGTAAGTAATAATTATATCTCTCAAGCTGACAGCTGAGCGTGGGGCGTAAGACACGACTAATTAGCGGGAACTATTATTCACAGTAAAGTAGATTTATCTCACGGCGCTGACAACTACTTGATTACGGATATGTGTATGTATATGATTTTGTGTTAAATTATATGTCAATATGAATCATGTCGAAGTTGCTGGTTGTCTGTGGTCTCTACGAGTCGATAGTAAGCTTTGGAGGTAACGCTGAAGTCGTATTGGGGAAGAAGTTGTATATGAAGCGATTTATGTATGCCGAAGTTGTATTATCGTATTTCGCTTTATACCTCTGGGTGAGATAAGCGCGGTAAGTTTTTTTGCTTCGCACTGCTATTTATTCCTAAGTGGATAGCTTATGTCAACGGGCATAAGTTTCTCCCCGCAGTCGAGGCTGATTATGTTTATTAGTTGTAGAAATTCGGATTTATATCGAGTTGTCGAGTTGACCGAGTCAGTTGGCTTGGATAAAGTTGTTGAAGCTTATAAAGTTTTGAAATGATTGCTGCCGAAAGGATTGGGGCTTGTTAAGCGCGATGTCGCCCTTGGCTGACAGAGTAAAGTCGAAAGGGATTGCTGCATTATTACGCCTTCTTGAAATGTACGAATGTTATTGTTTATTGCCATTATTTTGGAATATTACGCTATCGACGAATTTATGAATATACGAAATGATAACGGAACCGCTAATGACTTCGTATTAAGATCTCAATTGAATATTATTATGTACTACTTACCTATTGTATGCGATATCAACTACTTCGTACACTATGCTGATCGAGGTTAATTTTAATTTTGAGATATATATTCACTAAGTTTTCGCAGTTTTTCACACCATATTTCCTCGCATGGGCTACAATTTCATCATAGCGTAGCGTGGCGTTGTTCGCCTTCGAAATTGCTCGTAAGCGATCGTTGCTTTTAGAGCCTAGTGAAATGGCGGTCGCGCTTGATCCTCACAAATTTCATTATTTTCTTTGATTGTTGTTCTAAGAAAGTCTATAGTTGTTATTTTGGAATTTCTGCTTATTATACGCTTAAATTTTGTACCGAGGGAGATACGATGATATCGTATTGCTATTCTGCTGCTGTGAATATCAATGACGGATTCTTTTTCTTAAAATTGTTCTTTGTATGTGTATAGCATTTTTGGCTATTTCACAGTGGCATAAATTTGAGTCATCCATCGACGAAGCGACTCGTTGCCCGCATTCAATCCATTCTAACTCGCGCTGGCATTTACCCGCGTCGTTATCGATAGCCACTTCCAACTCCTTCATTTTGGTGGCGCTCTTCCAATCACCACCAAATTCCAAAATTAGTAAACTGAAATCAATTTCGCATAATTGGAGCCTGTAGGTTTAAGGATTTTCATTAAACAAGATGCTTAAAATGAATCGCGAACAAATCATAAGTTTTACTACCTTTTATCCCTAAAGATAGCTACATTTTATCTTCTTTTCTACTAGAAAAAATTAACAAACTCTAATGACACTGCGAAGAAATGATCATATTTTACTACCTCCATCCCTAAAAGACGGTTACATTTGTCATTTTACGGGTGAAAGATTAACAAACTTTTACGACTATCGACATCCAAAACTTCATTCAAACAAAATTATCAAGTTATAAGAAAGATGTCAAATACAACATATCGATAAAAAATTCAAAACAAATATATAACATATTGCTTATCGTGTCTCAAATTAAAAAATCAACTCATTAAATCTCAAAGTCAGGTCAATCTTTACTGACTCGAAAGGAGTATCTATTTTATGATCCAATGGACATGATAAACAGGGGTAACAAAGTCCATACATATATATTTTTTCTTCTAAATTTGACTTAACCATTTTGTTTCCCCCAATATGAGATCATTTCAGATCGAACCACTTTCGGGAGGACCTTGTGTGGCAGCCCCCTAGGTTTTTTAATATTAGCGTAGATATCATATATGGAAATAAGAAAAAATATTAAAGTCAAATGAGATTGTGGAAGAAGGCTTATTTTTACAATGTTTACATGGGTTTAAACCTTGTGTTACTCCATTTTATTTGGCTACTTTTGCTTATTCGATGATTTACCTTAGTTTTGGGCCTACATTTATAAATTTGGTCTCTGTGAAATTATTTTTCAAAAATTTCAGTTTCCCTACATTTCATCCTTGCCCGCCTGCTGAGCCCGACATTTCGATGCGAATACATGCCAACTTATCATTAAAAGTTAACGTTAACTAAGCGATACCTATTTGTCTTAAGTAACTTCTTAAAATGGTGCACCATGTAATTCTATTCTTCCTCTTAATAAGAAACAAATTGATGCATTTATTATTAGTATTCATAAAATATAAAAATTGATAATACGTACTACATTTTCAAATTTAGAAATATACTTCCTCTCAGTTCCAATTTAAATGGATTTCACGTAGCTATACTTTCCTTTCCTTTACTCTGATCATATAGAAAATTCAACGAACTTTATCTCTCGACATCTTTCTAATTTTATCCCTTAATAAAGCATTTTTATTTTCTACGATTAATTAGTGATTTTCGATAAAAGTACCTTTTTTGGAATATAGTAATATTAATCAACTGTTAATAAAGATTTTTTACCTCCAATGATCAAGAATGACTAAGTTTAATATTTCTTTTAAACAAAGGGCTTTAATGCTTTTTGAATATTCGGGGCCCCTTTTAAGAAAAGGCCTAAGAAAAATGACACGCTTGCATGCGCTGCTAAATAGCGTGTTATTAATGAATCTATTGAAAGTACTTGGCTCATTGCTTTACATGCTCATTAATCTGCTCATTAATTATTAAAAAATACAAATTATACAATTATATAACATATTTTCTTTTTTCTTTGTGAATTTTTTGGTGTGACACGTGATCACTTTATCAACAAAAAATCATTTAATGTCAATTATATAAGCTTTGTTTTTTAACTTTTATGTAATTCACCAATTGCTCAACGAATTTTTGCATTACATTGTAATTGGCTGGATCAATACATTTTTTCAATTTTTTCAATCAGACATTCAGAATTCACATCTTTAAATTCCTTTAATGCCACGCTAAATTTTTTTTTATTTTATTAATATTACTTTGTCGCTTAACCTCGCTTTTACACCATTTGTTTCAAATATACCCTTAATTTAATGAAATCAAATATTTTTCATAAGTTAATAAAGTTTCCAATTTTGGGGTGCAATCATTTACTCTCTTTCCACTAAGCTTATAAAATAAAACGAACATTCGGATCATTAATTATTATTAAACGATTTCTAAAATTATTAAACGCTCATATTTTAATGGGATGTTGCACTACTTTACATTAAAATCGATAATGCTGCATATTAACGAACATTAATAAATCGTGACCACACCTAATCTAATTCGGTAACAGCTCTCTAGATCAGAGTATCGACTGTGTGAATTGTATGAAGGGTTATCATTAATTTAGCAATTATTAATTTTCTATAGTTATATGCAAAATTATGATGCGAGTGTCGATATTGGTTAGTCGTTTGGAGTCCAGCGGAGATTGCGGCTGACACATGCGTCAATTAATGTTTCTTAAGGTAACGCACGGTGTTTTTTTTCCGGTGAAAACTGATTTTTAAATATATTTGTCCATTAAACATATCAGTATGTCTTTAAGCTGATGTTTCAAGAGTTACTTAACAATCTAAGTCATAGCTATAGCAGTTTTTCATTATTGAAAGTATTACTCCCTCAATTTTTTTTTATTTGGTTCCAAATTAAATTTTTTGTTTCAAAATATTTGGTCTCTTACCATGAAAGTTGTAATTTCATATTTCCAATGTAATTTTTACTAATTTTTATTTAGCGAACTAAACAAACTAAATTTAAATGATTTTAAATGACGACATTCCATATTTTCAACGCATTTCGACTATTTTTAATATCATAAAAGACAAATAGAAAAAATGGAGGGAGTAATTATTATTGCTATCATAGTTGTATGTCTCGTTTTCATATTATTAATATTCAAATGCATTCAGTCTATAGAATAACCTAAAGTATTTTAAGTACGTAACTATAGTATGTACTTATGTGTATATTATTTATTTTTAGGTTATGTGTACATGTTTTATTTTGTGCTCTGTGTATAGTACAAATTAACCGATTATTCGGGATCAAGCTTCGAGAATCGAGGTATATGAATCGGTGAATTGTTTCGTTTTCTCATGAAATGCTTAGCTTATATTCATAGAATATCACACTTATTTTCAGATTAATTGTTCGTTTTTTAATCAAGTGGATAAAAATTGTTAGCCATAGTTTCTTCTGTGCTTGTCTTCTAATCAATTTTATTATTGTCATTATTCTTGTTACTGTTGTCATCGTATTATTTGTTGGTTTGTGAAGCCATTTATGCAGCTGTCGAGAGGGCATCGAGACTGTGGTTTCGATGACCAAAACAGCCTGTGAGTGGGGAATTGCTCGGAACCATCGGTGTATATCGAGGGGTTCATCGAGACCCGAGGTCTCGATGGCCTCGATGTAGACGCTGAGGCCATTTTTGGAGAAAACTGCTTTTTATCTCTATATATCGTTATTTGTACCGCTTTGATAGATACGCTGCTCACCTGCATGGCGATTGCCTCTGGTACACCCGTGAACGGCGCTAAACACGTGAACACTCTTCTGCGAAATAATCACCACCAACCTTGTAGGTTGGGATTTATTCTGTAATTACGGTAGCTTTATCATAATTTTGCTGAGTAATAAAAAGAAATAATGGTATTCAAGAACATATAATGGTAATCGTTCTCGAGCTTTTCGGTCGGTAAAACGTGACGAAGTTCAGACGTAGGTATCTCGGTTCCGTAACAATCTTCCGCCTTATTAATGCGATCCGCAAATGGAAATTCTGACGTATCTTTCACATCAAGTGAAACCGTGTAAAATCCTCGCTATTGCTTATTTCCGTATTTATCTTCTTCGTGCTCATGTTGTCATATCTCAGATAGCCTTTTATCATTTGTGGTACTCGCTTTACCGCGCATCCTATGGGTTATGTAACTGAAGCACAAGAATTACGCTGTTCGCAATGGCTCGAGGGTTCCCTGGATCGCAACATTATTGTTGTTGTTTTTGCTAAAATCAGCTCATTGTTGACGAATGATTCATTCTGCACTCATATTACGAAGAATATTTCATTGGCCGTTAGGCTAAACTAATCGTTATATCTATTATTATTAACAATAATAATATTATCATTGTAATTGTTGTTGTTGTTATTATTATTATTATTATTATTTTGATAATTATTAATAATGACATATCAATTCATATGCATTCTCTGGGTACTGTTGATTGAGAATTTTGATGTGGCTTCTCAACAGAATATTTGTTCTTGCGTTAAGGAAGATAAATTTCTAGATTTGAAGTCATTAATTCATGTTAAAATGATTTTTTTTTAAGCACAATGGGACTTTGGGGATACATATTTGATATCAAACATGATGTTTTTTTAATAGATTTGATTAGTGGTTATTGATCAAAAAAAGGAAGGAGGGAGTGGGGATAATGCTGCTGAAGAATATGTGTAACGAGTTTAGAGTTGAACATGATGGTGTTGCCATGAAGTCGAGAAGTGTACTAAGTCGTGGAGACGTACGTAGCCTCCGTGAGAGAGGTCGCCCGAGAGGTCGTTATCATCTTCGCCAGTTGATATCTGCCGGGGCTTATTTTGCCCCTCGGAGTTGCTTTTTAATATTATTCGGAGAGTAGACGGTGGTTGCACGCCCTGACCAAGGCGGGGAGTGAGGACTGTGGTGGTCAGTGTTTACTTCTGCAATCGCCGTGGGAGAGAAATAGTGAAGGAGGTGATAAGGACTCCTGAGCAATGTGGCTCTCACTTTCCAGGGTCGTTGAAACAGGTCTATTCGGATTCTTATACGTGTACTGCTCTTTTACATGATGTCGCTGAAGCACGCTCTAACATTACTTGATGTCTAAACTCTGAACTGTTATTGGGGCCGGGACCAAGAGATGTTCGATTCAGTGCTTTATTAAGAGGGACAGGGCAAACTTGATATAGAGATTGTATCTCGTCTTAGCCCTAGTAAATCCATCTTTATTGGCCTTTCTATTACTGGAGAATTTCTCGGTTTACAGTCTTTTTTCTGGATCTGTCATGGCCAAGTTACTTTCAATTTCTTTGTTCTTCATTGTTAGTAGAAATCCTCTACAAAAACTAGAGAATTTGATTTTTCCTTCTTTTGCAACATTGCATACTGCTGCCTTGCAGTTTTTATACTGCAATATCTCTTTCAGAATGGAATATGCTTAAATTTTGGAATAGAAATTGCTTTAGTCCAGATTTTTAGCTAGTTTGTTTTTTTGTAGCTCTGTCAAGCGATGCTTCTAAATCGTTATTGGCTGCGAAGAAGGTCAAGAGAACAACTAGAACAGAGTTTTCAATTTCTCTTGATCCAGATAATTTTTATAGGACCAGTGATAAATATATGGGCATAATAAGGTTTGTCTTTGAACTTTTGCTCTTGGGTGTTTGTCTTTGAACTTTTGCTCTTGGGTATATTTTCTTATTAACTTGTCATATGTGTAACAGGTATTTATTTTGATTAGGTAGTACTTCAGAAAAGCTATCACGGAGGTCTATTGTTGCCACTATCACATATGAGCTCAATGTTTTTCGTTCAAGGGGGCCAAGGAGAATGCTGTGCACAATGCACATCATCCCTGTTGCACCAGTCCTGGAAGGAGGAAATGCTCCGACTCCAGCCACTTTTTCAAGTAGTCCTCGTGACAAGTTATGCTCACCCGCCACTGGAGAGAAGACCCAAGAAATGACTTCTGGTCTCTCGCAGTTGCAAAGGGGGAATGAGAATAGTAGGAAGCCAGTAGTTTTGAAAAATAAAACTCCAAGATGGCATGAACACTAGAGTGCTGGTGCCTGAACTTCAACGGGCGTGTTACTGTTGCATCAGTCAAGAACTTTCAGCTGGTAGCGGCTGTTGATTCGCTGCACGATGTATCTAACGTACAGAATGAAAGAGTCGTCATGCAATTTGGGAAGATAGTGAAAGACGTTTTTACGATGGACTTCTGCTACCTCCTGTGTGCCTTCCAAGCCTTTGCAATTTGTTTAAGCAGCTTTGACACAAAACCTGCTTGTGAATAGTCAAATGCTATCACTGTCATGGCAATAATTATGCTTCTACTATCATCTATGACTTGATGTAATTTGAACATATGCATTAAGGAAACTATTAGCCTTCTAAAAAGTCATTGAGGCATGTTAATGTTAATGTATGAGACCGAACAAAATTGCCTTAAGGATTTATTTGATTGATGTAATATTTGGAACTTATATGTCGTTCATGCCCTAAACGTCGTTATTTGTGTTTCTTATCACCTGGATCCGCCTTGTGCACTCTCTTCTAGTTATGACTTGCTAATGTAATTGCATTGAACGACTCGTTTGATATGCATAAATAATGTACTAGAAAATGGAATTCATTCATTTGCATAGTTGCATGTAAATTGTCAAGGGTCCATGGAATGGAAGTCAAATAAAAATGTTCTTTCGAGATGATAACTTGATAAGGATTCCAGATGTCAAAACACTGTTGGAATTTCTAGCAGGATAGGTTGATGCTGGATTTGTATCCGAATATTACCCATTACAAAGAAGGAGCAAGGGGGTCCCCTAATCACTTGAAGGCAGTATCGATACTCCCAAGTCCCAATCAACAAGTTGGAGTATAAATGTCACTTAGTTGATCTTGATCGAGTCTAATTTTTGAGTCGAACTTTGTGGAGCCTTTAATACGACTTATTTTTCTGTAAAAGTCTAACTTTTGTACTTTATATAAATTAACGATTTATATAAATGATTCTAAAAATTCGAGAATAAAAGTACATAGTTCATAAAGACCCCAAACGTAGCACTAAAATATCCTAAATAATTCTACCCACGCACTAAACTTAACCAAGACTCAAAATATGTTGAGCCCATTGAACATTTGGTCCAAGATAACAACCTAACACCCAGCCTTGATCATATAAGGAGCCCGAGTCTCAGCTCATCAGTTTAAACACACCGGCCCAGGCCTGATTCCATAATTGAGATAACCTAGCCCATGCCTAACTATAAAAGAAGTGAAACCTCTATTTACTCTTCACTTCCCCCCCAGATGTAAAGAACACCTGAAATTCTTCACCCCTTGAGTTATCCGCCCCTTTGAGACCTTCCATTTCCATACCAACCGACACACCCCCTAACGTCATCCCCTGAATTCAAAGTCCAACCCCCTAATAGCTACCCCTGTGTAATGAAGATCACCGCTCCCACCGGATCTGAGCACCACGGAGGCATCTATGAAGTCGATGAAGCTTTGCATGTTGAGGCAGCCGATGACTTAGCAGATGTCATGGTGGTTGGAGGTTCCGGAGCTCATCCGGGACAGTACTATGTCGTTCCAGATAATCCTTTCTAAATCTAGCAATTTCCATCGGAGATCTGGATGGTTTCATTCTAATAATCAAATTCCTTCGATACCAGATATCCCATATGCAAACGATCCAAAGTTTGAACACATCTCGAGCTAAAACGTTCCAATTCATCCTAAATAAATCTTTGAAATCCATGACTCGACTTGTGAGCTTGTTTACTTGTATATTCTGATATACCTCGCATGTAAACGGACAATGATAGAACACATACATTATATCTTCTGAGTCTTTGTGACATAAACTGCACTTGTTTGGAACTCTCACCCCTCTTTTAATGAGATTATCTGTTGTGCCAATCTGTTGTGAACCTCTCTGAAAATAAAATGGTTGATTTTTTTGGGAACGTCTATACTCCAGATCTAGTTGTAATTGAAAGTTTGATGTCTACTAGTTGTTGCTTCTGTGGTGTTGGTTGTTTTCATTGTTTGAATGAGCTTATAGGCTCCCTTAACTATAAAAATTTCCTTTGCATGTCCCTGCCAAACTGGTTTATCTTCTAAGTCCAAATTGTTTAGAGGGATATGTAAAATAGCTTCACTATCCACTTGATAGAACATTGTGTTGACCTTTGTAAAATCCCAAATTCTGGTTTTTGGATCTATCAAATCACTAACTCTTAAGTCTTTGAACTCCTCGTCCATAGGGGTGATTATTTTATTCGTATGTGTATGATTCACCCACTTATGTTGTCAAACATTTATGGACTGCCCCCTGCCTAAGTTCCACTTTATTCCATTGTTCAGCAAGTCTCGAACTGATAGAAGACTTCTCCATGTGAAGCTAGGAGCCGCGCCTAATTTTGCTGTGAAGAAGTCACCATCAGGATAATAGCGGGCCTTAAGAGTTTTTGCTAGTTGACAGTTTGGTTCATTTACAAGTCGCCATGCCTGTTTGCACAACAATGCTTGATTAAAGTCCTGTGTTCGTCGGAACCCCAGTCCTCATTCTTCTTTGCTTTTAAACAGTTGTTCCCAAGCTATCCAATATATTTTTTTCTTCGTGCTTGATCCCCACCAATAGTTGGCTAGAATAGAATCAATCTCCTTACAACTCTATATAGATAGCCTGAAGCATTGCATTGTAAACGTGGGGATCGATTGTAACACCTACATAATGAAAACCTCTTTAAATGCTTTTGATAATAGTCTAGACTTCCAATTATCCACTTTGGTTTTGACTCTATCTACGATGGAGTTGAAAAATTCCTTCTTGATAATAGCCTAGACTTCCTAGGTATTTGCCATGGGTAGACACCTGTGGCATACCAAACACTCTGGAAATCTCATTTCTGGTATGCATTGGAACATTTGGGCTGAAGAGTGGCTGAAGAGTATCATAGACTTCTGAACATTTACTAATTGACCAGACCATAACTCATACCTGCTTAATATGTCCCGAATGACTTTAAGCCTTTAATCAGCATTACCCAATAAAAAAGTGCTGGCCATCCCAGTCATTATTAAGTGTGATAACGGTCAGAACCTGACCCTACTTTGATGCCATTTAGTTCACCTCTTGAGATAGCTCCCTTTAGCAAGGCTATGAGCCCTTCACAGGCATACTATAAATAGTATAGATAAGGATTCCCCTTTATCTTAATCCTTCCGTCAAGTTGGATATAACCCACTTGCTCTCCATTTATCAATAGAGAGTAAGTAACTGATTCCATCGCAGATCATGATTAAGTGCACCCATTTGTTGGCCGGGTTCGCTGCAAAGCATCAGCTCTCTAAATGCCCACTAATTCGATCATAATGCCTTTAACATATCTAGCTTAATGGACATTAATCCTTGGTTACCCTGCTTTTGATGCTTAATCAAATGACGAGCTTCAGAAGCCAAAAAAGAATGTTATCGCGAATGGGTCTATTTGGCACAAAGCAATTTGAGAATCGAGATAACATTACAAGAATTTCTTCAATCTCAAAAGGCCAATAATTTAACAATAACTTTAGTTGCAAGATTTGCACGCAATCGGTCGAATTTGACATACTATTCCATTCACTTTTGGGATCACAGAATAAAGTAAAATTAACCTTCTTGAAAACGATCATTATCGAGAAAACGTATACCATTTTACTTAATGTATCTCCTACGTTGTCCCAATAACGTTGAAAGAATTTGGCCGGCCGTCGGCCTGAGTTTAGACTTGACCATTGTAAGATGCATTTTCACATCTTTCATAACAAAATACGCATCAAAATTTGGACTATTAGTGAATCAAAGCGGCTAGTTTGCGGCATCTGGAAGGAATATGTTGCCTCAGTTGAGGCAAAGTTTGGTATAAAATCGCGGAAACTTTACAAATAGATTCCGTTGTCACATGTCAATACTTTCCTGTCATCTTGCAATTTGTGATGAGTTTAATTATCTACGAGCCGAGATCACATGGAAGTAAGTTGTATTCTATCCTTGTGCTGATTACCTTCGATCTTTGACACCAATAAATATCATCTGCTGCTCTAAGTTTGTCAATATCTAGAGCTAATTTTACGTAGCCTTCTCCTTTGGATGAAGCGTGATTAGACATGTTGGAGTGCCTCGATTTGAGTTGCTTCTCCTTAATTAGATGGATATGCCCCTGACTTAGTTCAACTTCCCGATCCATTAAATCCAACCGACTCTAATGGATACCATTCATCAAAGCCTATCCCGGATCCAATTCACGAACTTTGTCCCGTACTTACATTCTTATTTATAGTTCACGCTTTCCTCAAAGAGGCACCAACTCTCCTCAAATCTGAAACTTTTCCTATTAGTCCTTTTAGATAGGGCTGAGTACCGGGGAGAAAAAAGAATTGGAAGATGATCCGAATGATTAGATGATAAATGATGGACACTTGCATCTGGGAAAATAATCTTCGATCCTTAGTACAAAAGCTCTGCTCGATACAAGTCCTTGTAGAATGAGGAGAAATAAAATTGTTACACCACGTGAATTGGTACCCATTGAATCCCAAATGTAATATAGTCATGAACGACTTGGCGAAAATTTTCCAATTGCCAATTCGGTCGTTGACGCCGTTGGGATACATATTCATTACAATGTAGTACCTCATTAAAATCCCCTATAAAAGCAGTTAGCGAACTCGATAATCCACTAAGAAGTCACGAGATTCCATAGATACTTTCTATTCCCTCTTCATGATGACCGCAAAACCTACCAACCTCAGCGGCTCCATCTTTGTCTGAGGCCTCACATATGATGTGTTGAAAATGATTTGATTTCCATATCCAGGGTCACGAGGCCACGTCGACCCCAAACCTCACTTCCGTCATCTTGCGTCTGATCGTCCCATTTGGCATTTTCACTTCTACATAACAAAGTCCCATTCGTTATTCCATATTTTAGTCTCCATCAAAGAAAACTAAAGCTGGGCTTTATTGGTCATAACCGGCTAATGGCAAGGCGCGGGGTGGCCCCAGGCTCCGGCGGTTCGGCTTAAGATACTCTTGGGCGCGGGTGGGTTGCACAGTAACCCTCGGCCGTTGAATCCGGTCTCGACCTCCCACTTTACTCGTCGAAAGCAGGGGGTTTTTCCCGGAGATGGTGTCCGTCATCTTTCGGATATAGATGATGTAACTTCCCGTGAATTACTCCTTTTAGAATGACCCCCGCTTTTCGTGAATCTTGTAGCCCCTCAGGAGGAAAAAGATTGTAGAGAATGTTCTTGAGCGGTAATTGTGGGTGCCATATTTTGAAAATCAAAAATTTAATAGTATCAATAAAACCTCGGTTGTACCATGTAAGAGAATAGCGTCCATTGTTGAATTTGTTTAACTAGTGCATTTAAAGACAATTGATGATCCAATTAAATTAAACTTGGAAATATGGGGAGAGTGAGGTCGAAATAACACTATCCTCGGCATTAAAACCCACATCGAATAATTTATCTTCATTGTGTGCCCCACCAATGATAGCCAAAGATTAAAGTCAAGTTTGAATTTTGAAAATTCAAATTCATTTATCTTGACTCAAAACTGGCGGAGGCCCGGTGTCGATGATCCTTCCTTCACCATTCCCGACGAGTAGATCTTCATATATCCCCTTTGACAACGATGCTTTATCATGATTTGGGCAAATGCAGCCAAGTCAAAATTCAACCTTGACTTTTCGCGAACTTTGATCCATAATCCATTACACCGCGTACTTTTGTGGCGAAAGCCGCCTCGGTAACAGGACATTGTCTTATGGAAATGCCCGTGAGAAACACAATGAAAGCAGAATATGGTAGCCTTTTATAGGTCAAGTACCCGCACGTCGTTGTCCCCATGAAAATTTGCCAGTAATTACAATAGGTTGTTGGACATTGACCGTTGCTTTAAAAGCTCGAAAAACTTCTTCCACACTTTATCTATGCAACTCCATGATCTCACAAGGCTTGTTTCTTGCCTCCTTTGTATAGAATTCTTCCTTAAGTCCTCGAACTTGAAACTAAAATTTACATTCATCAAAAGAGATTATCCATAGGATCCTGCTCACGTACCCGATTCTTGATGATAAGTAGGTGATTGTCAAAACACCAGAGCCCGGCTCTCCAGAAACCCATCTGCTTTCTTATAGAAGGCATGAATCGGCCCGCCACCCCTCACAGACCGGATATCCTTCATTCAAGCTTTAGCGTAGCCAAGTGAAATTTCTTGAGCTAACAAACCCGGGTCGGAGGCGCCTGCATTGACCAAAACCACTATCCTCGCGTTCGACTACTCCGTCAATAAGATCATTTACTCCTCTAGCAACGCGGTTTTGCCTCCTCCTCGGTAAGAACAATTCATCAAACTTCGTCAAGATTTCGTGTCCATATTACCCTCTGAATCAAAAATCGTATAGAAAGTAGAAGATAAATAAAAAGTATAAATGCTTGTCATCGATGGATATAACCACCCATGCCAACCCGGTTGAAATAAGAGCTAAAAATAGTGCTATTCCCCGAGATCCTCTCAATTCTGACAATAAAATCAAATATATCCCCAAAATAAACGAGGATATCAATGAGATTCAAATTGAAATCAGAATCATCGTTACAACTAAAAAGCGGGCCAAAGATGAATGAGATGGCGTGAAATCCCAGATCCCATGCCATATCCAAAAATGAGAGAAACATGCTAGTATTAGCCCCCACATTCAAGCTCAAATGCTCCGGACAGAAAATGCGGTGAGAAATCGAAGCCGTGGTGTAGTAAGAAAGCGGTGAATCCACCGATTCTAGCGGTAATTATACAGAGATTCTAGAGAGAAAAATTGTCTAGAGAGATTCTAGAGAGGACAAATTGGACTATTAATTTAAGCCTTTTCTCCAGGGAATTCCTTTACTAGTTAACTAGTTGAATAGAGGGAGAGAGTTTTGACTCTGCTTTTCACAAAAGTCAATGAATGAGCCCTAACTTTTGTACTTGAGTCACAATTTTCTAGTCGAATTCTATCTAACTTGGGTGAAAAGGTAGACTACTCTCGTACTAACTAGTTGTCGCCAGCTGTTAATCTCATAGTAACAATAATACAATACGAAAGTCTAAAGGACAGTAAAGTAAAGAACACATACAATGGTAACACAGTTCGGTGTCAATGTGACACTTTAGGCCTTAGGCCGACTTGCCCCGAGGGAGAAATTCACTATAACGATGAAGCAATTACAAGTAGGGCTTTACGAATGCTCCACATCCTCTGCAGCTCTGTCAGCTTTCAACTTTCGCTTCTAGTATAGGATCTACCTAAGTACAGGTCTCCCAGCGTCGACACTCTCTAGTGTTCAGCTTACAAGATTCACGGTTTAAATGCTACCGATGATTGTTATAACAAGGTGTTATTAACAACCCATGCATTCAGTTAGAAGATTAGAGAATTCTCTAACACACACTAACATAAACATATGATGTTTTGATCACAAGAATGCTCATAGATGAATAAACAATAGTTATGGTAATCTTCAATTCTTGAGCTTGAGATCTTTATATAGTGTAGACATGCATAGGCTTCGGTCTTCTTAGACGATAAGGACTCACGAGCAAAAGAGTCTCATAGCTTCAACACTATCAATCTTTTTATCATTTCACCTGAGAGTTTATCATATCTCAAAAGCGGCTTTGTTTGGATAAGTCCGAATCAATCAACCGAATCTCCTTGCATGTGTAACACCACACGAAGCCATATAGTTTTAACACTTGGACGAAAGCAAGTAAAGTACCTTCAGGATGTAACCCTCTAACAGTTATAACAACGGTACTCACTATAGAAAAACTTCATCCAACAAGTCGCATTAACATGGAGTCTCTATAGGGCTCATCGAGCCGCTCTTTATCTAGTCTTCATACTCAATGAGCTAGTACTCATGTATTGCTATTTGCTATTGTGCTTTCACTTTCATAGACGATATCTTATCAGTAAATATACTGCCAGTGTCAAAATGCTAAATTAGGAAACAAAATTGATTCTTGAAAGGTGCATTTTGTTTTTCTAAATGCCACAGGACCAGTGCTAATAAATCTTATCCCTAAAGTTGTAAATGAGGACACAATATTCCAAAGTACATTAAAAGGTTCTTCTACTAGATTTTTTATCAGTTAACATTTCAAAACTTTGTTTAGTTTGATTGTAGAAAATCAAACTTGAAGGCAAGCTTGAAGGTTGTTAAATTTCTAACATCATACCATTTATGTTGGACTTTAAGTATTTGGATCTCATTCGCCAATCAATTAGTTCTATCACTCCTACGTATCAAAATGTTTTTCTCAAATCTGATATATAAATCTGAAACTTATATGTTATTTTAAAGAAATAGATGGAGATATAGAATAACTAGTTAAAATATAATTGATATATATAAAATATACAATTATATTAACGCCCGAATATTAGGCAAAAAGAACTTTCAATATATTAATGAAAAAATAATTCATAAAATAACTATTTCTAAAATACTTCAAACTTACTACAACCTTACTCTTATTTGATTTTTTAAATATTTTGATGGATGGATAGGTATGATTCTTCAAATTCATCATCTATTTATATGGAATCTAGTGCATTGATTAACAAGACAACTAGGAGCAAAACTTAATACCAAGTTTTTTTAGGCCTAAATGTGTTAACTGCCTTTTAGTAATGTTATTTTTCTTTGCCCCTCCAGATATCGTTCTTGATGCGTCAAGTTTGTATTTGATAATGTGTTATAACACTCCCCGTCATGTCAGCATTCACTTTATTAGTAATAACATCCCGGGTGACTTAGGAATCCACGAAACTTTGTTGGATGCAAACTCTTTACATGCAAAGATGTCTGACTTGATCATCCTATCTTAAGCGGTTTCATCTCGATATCTCCTTGAAATACCTTCTCCCTTAAGAAATGATAGTGTACCTCCACATGTTTTGTTCAAGCATGAAACATTGGGTTTACGCTTAGTCGAGCTGGCGACAAGTTGTTACAATGGCCTCATCAACTAAATTAGTTGATTCAAATCTTCATTAGTTGAGTCGTGACATCTTGTCTTTATAAGCGTGCACCATGTACCACTTGCCTACGTAGTTGAAAGAGAAAACTATAGGTTTTCTCTTCTTTAGCCAGCAATCACAACTCTGAGCCAAGATTGAACACATATCGGTAGTCGACGATGAGTATAATGATCTCTGCATACTTGACATCAAATACCGTTCACTGCCCAGCTCTACTCCGCTTCTTGTAGAAGAATCCCCGATCAAGTGTTCCTTTGGCATATCTCGGGATATGTCAAAGCTGTAGCTGAATGTGGTTTCACCGGTGCGCATGAACACGCTAACAACGCCAAGCGCAAATGCTATATCTAGTGGAAAGAGGTTAAGTAGATTGAGACTACCTACTATGCGCGATATATTGTTGTATCCTCGAGTCTTTCCATGGTGACACACAACTTCAAGTTTGGCTCTATTGGGAAGAAATGGGAAACACACTTAGCTTTAATGACATTTTTTGCGGTATATCTGCTTTGCATATTACATTTGACCAAGAAATATCCCTCCATTCAGTTCTTTCAACTTCGATCTAAAGTGATTGATTCTCAGCTCCTTAGATTTGAAATCTAATCACTTAAGGTTTTTCCGTGTTCGTTGTATTTCGTAAGTATCTCAATGATGATCCGATAAATCGCGTATACAAGAAAAATCATTAGTTTGCCTCCTTGACTTTCACAGGCAAGCTCGAATCTGCGGGAGCAACATGGTACCCACTGCGGGCGAAATGCTATGTTTCGTACCGTACTGCAGGTGCACCTTCCAACCATGAGTGCTTTCTTGACTTCGTTTTAGATTTCTAGTTAAGTAAATCCGAGGTTAATTGATATAGATGTCATGATCATGCTCCCATTGAAGAAATACATTAACTGCATCCATCTTATGATATCCGTAGCTTGCCCAGTGCGAGATAGTAAGACACGAAGTGTAGTAATCTAAATCCTTTGGGTAAGATATCTCGTCCTAGTCGATTCCATTATTCTTTGAAAGAATCCTTGAACAAGCGGGTGACCTTGTATCTCTCGATGGAGTACCGTGAGAAGCCAGATCTTCAACTTATAAACCCGGCTTACCCGAATGTGAGTTTATCAACTTTTCGGGGTTTGGCACCAAATCCCCGAGTTTTGGTTTTTTGTTTTAGTGCCAAAATCTCTCTTCACTTAAATAAACTTTCACTCAGCTGCACTCTTTGAAGCTTCTTCAAATGTAGTTGTCTCTTTGATCTCGGCATATGAAGCTTCTATGTGTACTTCGAATTTGGCCTCACCATCTACGTGGGCATACCAGCCGAGAACTGTGGCGGCTGCACACGACCTCTCTTGGTGGTTCGCACCTTCTCTGGTGTTTTCATGATTCACTTGTTTTTCATGGGCTTAACTTAATTTGGATCTCCGGCTCTTGTGATTGTGCATCTATCTAAGTCGTTGGTTCCTCGATTCCGCCTCGTTTACCGTTTTGAGAGGAATGCAGAAACAACATTATTATGAAGCTTTTCTTACTGATTCTTGGGTATAAGTAATACACCTTGTTCGCCTTGTGATGACTCCTCGCCGAATACAACATTCATTGAGACATATGTTACATTTTGTATTAGGATCCACTGACATCTCTACTTTCTTACATTGATGCATTATCCGAGAATCTGACGGATTTACTTCTTGTTAAACTTACTTCGGTGTTAAATCCAACTATAAACACATGCTTTTACATCAAATACTCGGATATAATTGATGTGACCATACCTCCGTGCTTGTGAGGTTGTCAACTAGGAACACCGACAAAGTTCCTTTCATCCCGGGACATGATAAACATTAGAGAGTTGAACTTGATCATGTTTCTCGAAATGTGACCGTGCTGCTAATATTTGCAATTGGCATATGTGTGTTGTTGTTGTTATGAAACACGTCCTTATCATATTTAGTGCGTGTTTTAGGTACGACTCGTTTCCCTCGTATGATTGGAACATCCCGGAGTCAAAAATCCAGTAATCATAATCAACCCGAGTATTCACTAAATGCGGCGTGAGTGCAAATTCCTCCTCGAGGCCTTTCGGCCTTGAATCGTGACAACTTGTTTCCCCACAAGAATGACATCTCGTAGTCCTAATCTTCCTTATAGCTCTCATTGTTGGTATTCCTTCCAGAAACTTAGCGGACGGCAATCTCTTGCGTGAGTGTCCCCTCTTGCAGTTGTAGCATTAAATCACTTTGTGATCTTTTAGGTTAGCACGATTTTGGTTTCGTCCACCGTTTTGAGCTCCTCGAGGCTCCCCACAGTAAAACCTCTACCTTGGTTTCCTTGTACGCCTCGATCTTGATCCCCGGAATCTCTCCTGCGTGGCGTCCTGCTTCTCGACACGGCAGGCGTCCTCGCCCGTCTCTTCTGTTTGTAAAGGTTGTCTCTTCACGATTGGTAGGTCGGCTAGACGTGGATTTGTCTAGATCCTCTTCATTGATTAGCAAATTCTCGGATACGCTATTGTTGACTCGATGGCGAAGCCTCGAGTTGCACCCGTGTGATACTTTCTTGTATTCCGAGCACGACCCGTGGATGATAATTATTTTTTCTTCTAGTCTCTGAAATATTATTTTTACGAGGATGTAGTAGTTTAGAAATCCTCATCACATATATTGACTAATAGGCAAATTCCTCGGGAAATGGAGAAAGCTCATTTCGAGCCTTTGTAATTTCCGCGTCATTTTTCTTCAATTCTTTGTCAAAGTATCCCTTTTGTTAGGCGTCAAGGCATCTTTGATCGATGTAGAAACTTCGTATCCCTACAATTTACTATTAAGGCATACATTGTTTTACCAGCCTTAACCTTCCACTTTTTTAAGGCGTCAGGGTCTGCTGCTGATTTATGAGCATCTGTTGTCATTGGTGTTAGAGGTTGATGTGTCTGAAATTATGATTATTCTTCTGGCCTCCTTTGGTGGTGTCGTTTCACTTCCATTGACAATATCCCACAAATCATGCCCGGCGAGGAAAAAATCGATCTGGTCTCAGTATCCATAGTTGCTCTTGTTGAGCTTCTCGATGGAGGTAGCAAAGTCTGTCATGGTTATTATTTTTGGCGAGTTTTAACTTTCTTGATTTGGCTTGTCAGACCGACTCTAATATCAATTGTAGAGAATGACTAGTTAAAATATAGTTGATATATATATATAAAATACGCAATATATATTAACCGAATAATAAGGCAAAATACTTTCAATATATTAATGAAAAATAAGCTTGACTCACAAAATAACAATTTCTAGAACATGGCCCCACTCTGACCTTACTACTATTTGACTCTTAAATATTTTGATGGATGGATGATATGATTCTCCCAAATCCACCATCTATTTGGAGCCTAAATTACTTAGATCAACAAGACAGCGGGGTGTAAAACTTGGCCTGGGGTACTGCTTGGGCACAGTGTATGTGCTTTTCTTGACAACCCAACTAATGTTATTTTTTACCTCAAGATATCTTTTCTTGATCAACTAAGTTTTATTTGACAATGAGGCTCACAACAGAGACCACTAATTAATTTTATTTTATAGGTGTCAGAGTATTTATATGTAATGAATTGATATCATATAAAGCCGACACAAATGTTTTTCATGCCCTCTGCTCTAAACTACTAATCTAACTTTTATATTATATTGTTAATTGCATATATGTCATGAATTGGCTCGAAACGGACACGGTGATTTCGTACCTCTACGCTTGAGCTTTCCACTGCTTCCTTAGCACATGCATGGCTGATTATTCCAATATACACATCGGGCGACTCTCCACTATTTGGATACACAAAGTTATTCTCATAACATGCATGCCTCCTGTTTATAGAGCATCAACAAACCAATTATTTTCCATACCAACTTAAATCGCTTCCTTGTGGATATTATGAAACTTCTCGCTCTAGATTTCCATTTCCAAAAATTAAATGGCATCGAAGCCAAATCTCTTCTTCAAAGCTCATGGACGAAGCAAAACAAGCAATTTGAGAGGCTCTGTGATGTTTGACAAGGACCTCCTCACCGGCAGCCTGATATCACAGTAGTTGGGGGAATCGCGAAGTCGGGAACCTTATGAGATCCTTGTTAGAACATATTTTAAATAGAGAATCTGATCATTTCATACCCAACTATAGAAGAACTGGCAATGAACTCTTCCAAGCAACGATTAGTGTCCGACCAACAGTCAAAACACTTGATCGCGATCGAAATACTCCAAATACAATAAAGTAAAAACTGTAATGTAAACACACAAGGATTGTTTGCCCAGTTCGGTGCAACGTCACCTACGTCTGGGGGGCAGCAAGCCCTAGAGAGAAACTTTCACTATGCTTGAAGTTATTACAAGAAGGGTCTTACACAAACGCTCCACGTTTCACGTGCCTAGCCCAACATGACTTTGAGCACAAAGGCCCAGAACCTCCTATCTTTGTTACTCCTTGTAGACACTATCGGTACTCGGCGTAATTCAAGCTCAAGAAAAACTGGATGATTGTCCATTTATGTGTTGTAACGGCCAGATACGTTAGTTAGAAAGAGTAGTGAATGCTTACAGCTGATTGACTACAACTACACACAGTATATTCTTCTCTCAATAAAGAATGCTCTCTAGATAATAAACATGAGTTTCGGTCATCTTCATTCTTCAATTCAACGGTCTTAAATAGTGTAGGTCTTGTAGGGTTTAGAGCGCTTCATTTATGGCGATGGATCGCGAAATCCGCGCTTCCATAAGTAAATGAGCCCTTCTATAACTTGCGCGCGTAATAAACAATCACTTGATTGCCAAGGAATATCTTTTGAGATTTCTTTAAATATTAACAAATCTAGATGCTTGTGATCAAATCGCTAGCCAGGTGTCTGGCTTGAGACATCCGAAAAAAAAGCCCTCGTATTTGTTTTTGACCTTTGGCGATGATATCTTAATGCAGCGTGTCGTATGCCGCGGTCATGACAACATAATCTTCATGAAAACTCAAGCCAACTATCTACGCGTAATGAAACTCCCCCGCTTTGGGTGAGTTTTTCATGACAAATTCCCCGATACCTTCGGCCTTTTTCGAAGGTAAGACACAGGAGTGTTAAAAAGCGATTGCAAACACAAACCTTTAGATATCAGACCAAGCATCGGGGCCGGTGGTCACAACATAATCGACAAAACCACAAAAAACAAATGGTCTAGAAGCCAAAATGAGGGCTACATTACAGCGCAAGTACTCCCCACATTTGGCCAAATAGGCCCAAAGTTAGATTATATGGGAGGCGAGAGGTCTCGCCGGGACCAACATTAGGTGGTGTTCGGCACTACCCGGCATTCGGAAGGTCTTGGCGGTTGGAGGGACGGCGATGAGCTTGAATTTTGGTTTGAAGTTCCCGGCCGCTTCTTTTCTTAGCGTATGCTCCGGTTTCCAACGTCTTTCTTCATCCTCGCGTAGGCTTTTTTACCCGACAATGCAATGACCTCCCCCTCGGGTCTAGCACGATTTTTCAATCCTTTCATTGCCCATCACTTTGTTTCTCTTGCCGAATTCAATTTATCGGTAATGGTGATAGTCTTGGTATTTTCTCACGAGGTCCATGCCCGACTTTCAAGATTTCGAGGATGTTGGAATTGTCGATAGACTACAATCAGGCTAGGAAAGCCAATGGGCTTCAATTTTGCACCAGTCCTAGCATGATCGACTATTTGATCAAATATGATCCTTCCAAAATTTAGTTCTTGACCGGTCCGTCACGTACATGATTCTCACTATGACTTCACTCGCATTAGTATTGTTGGAGGTAGGAATAAGATTTGCAATAGTGATCTTATGAATAGCGACATACACGAGGCCGAGAGATGAGGCTTGTAGTTGACCTTTGTTTGGCCATCCGGTCGTAAAACGCTTTGTTAAGGTGCGGATGATATCGTTTAACCCGAGGAGTTGATCCGATCGACCTCCGTTGTATGCGTCGTAATCTTTGTTGATCATTTACGGGTGAAGTTGAACGACATACCCTCACACTTTGCTTTGTGAAACATAGTGCTTGTTGGATCAACAATTTCTTAACGATTACAAAATAAATTCCCCTCGCATGATACTTGACGTGAGGACCAATGTCTTGAGAAATAGTCGGCGTCCACACTTTCCTCGATAATATCCATGTAGGCTTGATTGTTCCTTGTAGCCTCAAAGAGAGCGCCTTTACGGGAGAATCTTCTAGCACAAATAGAATTCCATCGCCTCATTTTCTTGAGAATTAAGCATGATTCCCTCGGTGGATCTTAAGCCAATTCCCTTGGCAATTTCTTCTATTGTTTTATTCTATTTGATCATCATTATTCATTTCCCTTTGGATTTTCTTTTGACAAGGTAAATGATATCCTCTTCCTCGAGTCCTCACACATCATCACTTTGAACTTGTTTTAGCTTTTCTACTGAGTAGGTTTAGAAATGTTGATCCATTTTTCTTGCTTTTTAGGCATATTGTGATTTTTGTTCCTTAGAGCGGGGCCTCTTGCCACTTTCTCTTTATCCACTTTGTGCTTAACTTTCTGATTATGATTCCTCCAAATCTGTTTCATCATCGAGATTTGTCTTGCCCTTCTTCAATCACTGCGAACTTCGTTTGGTTTTAATAAGCGGCCAATAATGTTTCTTGCTTTCACTCTGAAGTTTGAAAGCAACTACCAGCATCATCATCATCGAACTCTTAGAATCATCATCATTCATAGTTGGTTTCACGGTCGAGGAACATATATACGGTTGGAGGTTTTGTTTCCTCGACACTCTTTTAATCAGTACCTCCTACTTTCCACTTTTCCCGATTTGAGTGAATTTACGGCCACGGTAAGTGCAGCTGACTCTTGGGGCTAGACATAATGGGAGGTGTCGCGACACTTGATCCATTCGACCTCTGCGTTCTAAGAATCGTGATGACTACCATCTCGACTTTAATTAATTCTCCGGGAATTTATTTAATACATTTAGGATCGAAGTAGAGAAAATTTAGGGTTCTTACAGTGTTTTCGCATTGGAGAGGCATTCTCATTATGATCATCGATGTCGAGCCTTGATGAAGTCTCCCCTGCTTGCATTGTCCCTTCAAGGCAAACCCAAATTTTCAAACCTTGGATTTGCATCCTTCCGATTATTGTTGGGGGATTGTTTGTAGTGGAATAGGTTCTCCCGCTCATTTTCGCCAATATCTTGGAGAACTTGCTCCTCGACCACTTCCTCCACTGTTGCGGCCATCTTGAAAGAAAGAAAAGGTTTTTGAACTGGTAGGTTTTAGGAGATTTTGATTTTTGAAGGACGAAGTTTGGTATTTATGTGAAAGTGAATTATCGTGAGAGTGTGATGAAGAGTTGTGAGAGTGGTGAAAAACACGTTGTACCACGTTCTTCAGCAAAGGCTGCAAGCAATAAATTCTGATTAGCCAATTTCCAAAACATAACCGTTGAGCCTTTTGGTATCGAAGCATTTATAACACTTGGCTACGATGAGTGTTATACTTGATGCTGACGTAGTTATATTTTTATATAACACCACGAAGCCTAAGGTGGCTCTAGGTACTCGAATCGATTCATATCCAAACCTTTGGTAAAAATACTCGGCAATACGCTTGTCGGTGCTAACATGTTCAGTTGAATTTCTTTGTTTTCCATTAGCTCCTTATAGTGATGCGCATATCGTGTGCTTAATTACTGCTTTGTGTTGAAGCGTTCTTTGAAATACTTATGGCACTCATGTTATCGATAAGTGTCATAATACACAGATATACGTATTCCTCGATCATTTTGCTTAAATCCATATTAGTTGAGTGCACCAGCTTCATGCTCTAATATACTCTGCCCGGTTGGATAAAGATACGAGTTACGTTTCGGTTGAACCATGACCTCAAATTATTTATAAGAAAAACATCCCTGAGGTTCTTTTTTCTATCCTCGGCATTTCTGCCCGGTCAATCCACGGTACCTACAAGAGGGTGTTGAGTGTCAAACATATGCAACAACCCGTGGTTGAGTACCTTGCATATTTAATAATCCTCTTCACAAGGTTCAAGTAGCTTTCTTTAGATGCGGCTTGAAACCTTGCTCTCTCAACGAGTAGCCGTGTCGATCTACTAGGCTGTTAGTAAGCGGACTTCCAATCATACTTCTATAGTTGTAATGACTTCGTTTCCATACAAATCCTTGATGTCTTCACATGCGTTAATACTTAAGATTGTTCTCTTTGGCTTAGCATTCTGGGAACCAAATTTACGTACCCAATGTTAACGACATATTTTGTTTGGGAGATGAATATGCTATCCTTCATCGACTAATGCGGATTCCCAAGAAAATTTCAATTCTCTACTATGCTCATCTCAATTCGACTTCCATACATTGAATGAACCGTTTTACCGGTTGGTTTGACACTCCACCGATAACAATGTCATCGACATAGTCAGGCTACGTGGTGATCTTTCTCCACTTTTTTTATGAATAAGGTACTATCAACTCCTCCTTGTGTATAGCCATTCTTGGTGATAGGCAGTTAGCCTTTCATACCGTGCTCTAGGAGCTTGTTTTAGCCCGTAGAGTGTCTTGTGAGTTTGTAGACTTGATCTCCCTTGGGCCGGATCCTCAAAGCCTTTGGGTTGTTCTACATACACTTCTTCTTCATGTACTATGCCATTTAGAAAGGCTGTTTGACATCCATTTGTCTGATTTGAATTTTAGAAGACATGCTAGTGCAAATATGTCGATGGCCTCCGTTCACAGCGGCCGGGCAAAAAATATTTCTTCAATCAATTCCTTCAACGAGTGGCACCCTTGAGCTACTAACACAGCTTTATTTCTTATAGCATTCCATTTCATGATTTATTCTTGAAGATCCATTTTGTTCCTATAACATTGTAATCTTTTTGGCGCCTTTACCCAATTCCCGAACCGTTTCTCTCAAATTGTGCAGTTTTCTTAATGGCATTAATCATTTTCATCTTGAAGAAGCGGTCTTACGCATCTTTTGATTCGATTTTGATAAAGAAGCATGTTTACGCAGAAATAACCCGGCCATTTTACGTAATCAACTCTCTGCTACGTCTTGTGGTGATCCATCCTCTGTTTCGCCTATTATGTTCTTGATGGGATAGGAGTCTTTTGAATACGTCTTGTTGGCTCGGTAAGCATTGGTCTCGATAAGCGGAGTTGTTTTCATTTCATCAAGTTGTTGTTCCTTCACTACTTGATCGGGGGCGGTTGGATTGTCGTCACACTTCCTCTTCATCCTCCTCTTCTAGATGTTCAACTTGATCAATGACTTTAACATTTATTGACTCCATGATGGTTTGTGTGCGTTTGTTGTATACTCTTGTGCTGCTATTTACGGAGTAACCCGAAGTATTCCTTAAATCTCCTTTGACATCGAATTTTTGCCGTTGATCTCGATCAACAAGGATGTAACAAACACTTCCAAAGATATGAAAATATTGAACAAGCAGGCCTTCTCCCCTATATTTCATATGTTGTATTGTTTATTAGCAATTAAAAACTAATTCTATTGTGAATATAGCATGCGGTATTGTGACCTACGCGAGAATTTTATCGAGAATTTTCTTTGCATCTTGACATTACTCTAGCCATTTCTTGGATGGTCGGTTCTTCCTTTTCGACAATGTCGCATTTCTTTGTGGAGTGATAGGAGCTGAGAAGTCGTAATAAGATTCCTTCTATATTTTAAATTCTATAGGCGAGAATTTTCAAATTCCTTTCCATGATCAGCAGTTCTAATGATTATCGAGATCTTTTTTCTCTCTGTAGTTAGATTTAGCGGTTGTTAGGCTTACCTCGAGCATCGGATTTTCTGAAGAAATTCGACCCAAGTATATCGTGAATAATCATCGACACAAGCATATATAACTTTCCTCACAGCACTTTCTACGCATTGGTCCATTAAGTCCATGTGTAGCCAAGCTCCGATTATTCTAGTGGTAACCAGCATTGTAACAATTGGTGGGACACTTTGATCTGCTTCAAACGACATTACCACAAGTTTTTTCTTTTATGTTCATCAGGATGTCCCTTGACTTCTTTTGAGATCAATTGAATATTTACTGTAGTTTGTGTGTCCTAATCTCTTTTGTGCCAAAGGTCGGCTTGTCATCCAACTTTTACATGGTACTTTCTTTGTAGAGCGTCCATAAGTAGCAATTGTCAGTTGATCTGCTTCCCTTCATAATTTGTTCTCCCTTAGGCATTACTTACCACACACATATCTTGGTGAAAAGCAACCGCCGTCCGCCATCTGCGGTTGTTTAATCTGATGAGTTTACAGTCAATCCATCCACTAATATTACATTCCTCGGCTTGAAGCGGTCCTGCTTTTAGGCACACTTTTCTGTAATTTCTTCACTGCTCCCCCCTCCAAAAGTGACACATTCTCACCATTATTTCTTTTATGTTACTTTCGGATGAGATTTGTTTCCGGTCGTATGTTTGGGCAACCCTTTGTCAGTACCACCCGCTGACATTAGCCTTGAGAGAGGTGAACACTAAATTTACTTAGTCTGAAGTTCCTTCACCACCCGGCTCCTTTAGGCATATGATGCTTCGTCCGCACCGCCCAAAGTTTATAGCTTGATGCGGTGCTATATGTCCCTTCTTGACAATGATAGCATTTCCAACTAACCCTTTTTCTCCCGTACCTAATTTGGTTGGCCAGTATCCTTAGAGGGTATCCACATGATAGATTGAATGCTTTTCTTCAATTTACATGACCTATTCGGATCTAAATGTATTAACTTCCCACTTTTTTCGAGATTTCATCAAGAATTTCGATGCTAGAATTCATCATTTTGATGCCTACAGTGTCGTGGTTGGATTTCTCCCCAAAAATTAATATCGATACGTTCTTGATTTTCTTGACAAGATTCATATTTTGTACAATTAGCTAGTTCTTTTAGGATTTCTTGAGGCGTAGCTATGGAGTTAATTGGTCCATTTTTAAATAACATTTGATAGTTGGCTGATTCCTCCTCGATCATTTCTCGCTTCATAATCGCTTAGGCATCGGTGATTGCTGACATAGGTTGGATGTTCAACACTTCTTGATGGATTATAGCAGGTGAATGCAACAAGGTGTTTTGATTATTTCCTTAAATCCTGTGATCATCCTTCGGAATGAGTAGAGTAGTACTCTGGTTTGCTTCTTGATTTAGTTTGGATATTGAACTTGAATGTGTCCAAAACCTTTAGTTGTTGGACTCCTTCCTGGAATTGTGTATTTTGTTGTAGGCGTATCCCACGTTTATGCTTCCTCCTGATTTTGTTAGTCTTTTCGGCTGTCAATAGTTTGTCATAACTCTTGGGTTATCACCTCCTACAAAAGATTTTTATTAAACTTTTCATGGTTTTGTTGAAGTTCTTAGCGAGAGCAAGCTCATGGTTTTCTTCCTTTGCGGGCTCGATTGGAGTCTATCTTAATCTCGTAGTTAGATTTCCAATTAGATCATCAGTCGCATAACGCTAAGATCTTGAGCTTCTTTCTATCGCCAGTAACCTTACTTTCGAATCTTGGTGAATGGATCTTGAAGTACGCTTCGAACCTACTTTTCATTTGATATGAATACTCCAAGTGCAAATGTTTCGTTTGCCATATCATTTATTCTAGTGCTATAAGCAGTAATGATACCGTAACTTCTTCCCGTCGCAGCGGTTTCCATCGGTTGTTAGTTGTTGGAGTAGCGACCTCACTTACCTTAGCGGTTCCTTCATATGCGGTTCGGAGATATCCCGCTTGGCAATAGTGAAAGTGCTAATCATTTTGAACACATTTGATCAATAGCCGTAAATATAGCATTCGATACTTTGTCATTTCCTAGAAACTGACTAGGTAACCTGCTTGAGGGGGTCCTTTCGGCCTCGGGTTTTTCCTGACAATTTCTCCTTGCTTCTTCATCCGCTCTAGTAGGGAGGTGTCACCCAGTAATTATTGACTGGAGTCTTGGAATCAATAGATTTGAAAAGCGATCATCTAGCTTTCCAATAGGGATAATTCTTCCCGTCGATTGTGGAGGTTTGTAATAGAACCTCCTTAACTTTAACAACGTCCGTGTCTCGAGAATTCACTTGGATCTCCTCACGTATGTCGAGTGCCGCTACGATACCAATTGAAAAATGGCTAGCAAAACCTTGATCGAGAGTGTCAGGCCAACCCGATTAAAACACTTGTCCTTGCGGTCAAATATCAAATACAATAAAGTAAGGGCGATGTGTAAAACACGCCCAAGATTGTTTGCCGATTCGATTGCAAAGTCACCTACGTTGAAATGGCTAGCCTAGAGAAACTTCCACTATTCTTGAAGTTATTACAAGCGAGGTCTTATCTAGCTTGATCCTCGTTTCTCGATGCTTACTAACTAACCTTCAACCTAGCTTCTAAAAGTGAACCTCCTTTGTTACTCCTTGTAGACCTTATCCGATTACTCGGCGTAATTCGAGCTCAAAGAAAAAACACTAGATGATTGTCACCCAATTGTGTGCTTGACGTCACGTTAGTTAGAAGAGTAGTAGATGCTTAACACAATTGACCTACACTACACACAGTATTCTTCTCTCAATACAGAATATACTCTAGACAATAAACATGAGTTTGGTGGTCTTCGTTCTTGATTCAACGGTCTTTAAATAGTGTAGGTCTTGTAGGGTTTCGGCCTTCATTTATGGCAGTAAGTTTGATGCGAAATCCACCGCCTTCCATAAGTATATGAGCCCTTCTATAACGAACACTTTGGCACATAAACAATCTTGATGCCAAGGAATATCTTTTGAGATTTCTAGATTAGCAAATCTCGTGCACAAGCAAATCTCGCCTTGATTAATCTTGGCGAGACATCAAAAATCTTCGTACTTGTTTTGACACTTGACCGTAGATATCTTAATGCAGCGTCTTCGTATGCCCAGCAGTGGCAACGTCTCATGAAAACTCAAACCAGCTATCTGCAGCATCGTACTTAACCTTAATGGTAGAGCATATGCCAATTAGTGATGTAATATCTTATGTTAATCTTATAAGCGTATTAATTACAACATCTTTTAAATTTAAAAGCAACGGAGATACTTGTTGGCGGCCAAACAATCTTGCAATTTCTGGGTTCCCTTCTTGGAGTACTTCTTGAAGAATTTTATAAATGCAGAAGCTAATCAAATTGAATTTATTATTTATTTGACAATTGATGAAGAACAATTGATGTAGAATAATGGAGGAAAAAGAAGGAAAGATAATCTTTATTATGAAATCTAATTTTATTATCTCATTCATTTTTCCTTAATTGCTAATTACATTGATTTGTCTATCTCATACAAAGAATATAATCTACTAAACTAACTAGAAATTATCTAGCCGTCGGATCGTGATCGTAATCATGATCCTTGTCCAGCTAACATAATTGTGTTTCTTTTATCTAATCTTCAATCAATTGATTGTGGCTGTTAAACAGTGGTATCGATGGAGCCTGTATCCAGAAGGTCTCGAGTTCGATTTACGATAGAGTGTATATTATACATACTTTCTCGGTTTCGTGCACCACTATGTAGAACATATTTCGCCAGGTTCGTGCGCGTACATTTATGTAGGACTTTCGAGACTTCAACACCCGGCTCCTTGGAATTTCCGAAGTTGCATTGGTCTCGGTGCGATACCCGGCCATCACCCGCTCGTGGAATTTCTTGGTCGTGGTCTGGAATTCTGCGATATCACAGGCAAAGAGCAGGTGGTTCATACTGACGCCACTTCCTCGGTTTCGTTACCCACTATGTAGAACATACTTCCCTCGGTTTCGTGCACCCACTATGTAGGACTTTTAGGCATGACACCCGTTGGAGTGGAATTTCAGAAGTTACGTGGTGCCGTGCGATATCAGAATAGCGCCGCTCAGGTGGAATTCCAGGAAGTTCATGCGTGAAACGAAGAAATAATTTGTTTCTTTTGGAGATTAGACTCCCCATTTAGTTAGCTTAAAATTTAATTAGTGTGATATCGTATGTAATTTGTAACTTATAAAATTATGTTTCTTCAATATATTCTTTCTTCTCCTATTCCATGTCTTTGTTGATCCTATAATAATTTTATATACCATATGAAAATAATCCTCGATAATAAATATAAACAGTATGAAAAAACTGTAATGATTTCTTATCTGCAACATGTAATGTACAAATATAGATAGATATTCTTATGTGTAGATAGACATTTTGTCAGGCTAATGTCGTATCAAATGCTCGAAGAGTTCTACTCGAAAAATTGGCCTATCTTCTGGGATTTGACCACATAATCTTTACATTTGGCCACTTGAAGAAAGAAAAATTATGGCTCCGGCCATGACTATGCTTGAAGCTCAAATTATGGTCACTGTGGTAGTGAGGCTTAGAAGAGAGCAACAACAACTCAATTTTGAATTTTTTGATTTTATTTGAATATAAATAATTTTTACACAAAATATCAATTGACCCTTCAATAATGAAAAAATTTCATTAAATAAATTTAATGCTTTCGACCCTTTATTTTTTCCAAGCTCCATCACTGCTCACTGATCAGAGCTTGAAGCTGTCTTTTTGCTAGTCGTATGATGCTTGTTTGTTCTTACTATCATTTCATCCGTTTTGTTGCTGTCCTGGATTCCTTGGTTAATTTCCTAATTTTTGAACCTTGAGTATTGGTTCTCCTCTTAGATTTGATTAGTTACACTACCATACATTGCAATTATTACACGATGAACTGATTTATATTAATTCACCCAGAAACTTTTTAATTTATCAATGTAGAACTAAGTCCTTAAGATTATAAGGCAATTGCATTTTTACCCAACTTATCTGTGTGTAATGAATATGATGTTCTCCTAACACCTAAGAGAACTAAGTTGATTGATCAACTTCTTTTGTTTTACATTTACAACGACAATTTTTTGGATAAAGGAAATGGTCCATGTTCATAGACATTATTTATTATTCTCCAAAAAACCAATGTTTCTTTCAACCAAATTTTTACTTTTTCCTTGTTGCGCAATACAGACACATGGATCCCAGGCAATAACTTTGCCCAATTTTGCTTAGGATAAGGTTCTCAAATTTGATAAGTGACACCTTAGCCTTATTTAATTTATGAAAATATTATATTCAATATTAATAATTATTTTATTACTTATTTTTATGATGGTTTATAATAATCATGGAGCTGGGACCTAGAGGATAGCATGGATATTCACATGAATATTCTAGTTAAGTTTATGTCTAATTTATAGAACGTTTTAAGTTTAATACTTGCCCCAAACATTTGTTTTACCCTTTGTTACTTCTATTTTTCCCAAAATAAATATCCATAATAAGTTTTTACATTTAAATGATGAAATAATAAATATCTCAAATTAAAATCTGGTTCATCCTTTCCAGTTTTATATTAAATCATGAAACTTCTATTACGATTATTTTCATTTATGATAACTAAATTAACTTGAAATTGGGATGATTAAATCATAAAATTAAGTTTTTCTAGTTATCTCTTAATGAATGTGGTTGATCAAAATTTTGAGATTACAAATGATTATCCCTATGTCTTCTATGTAGATACGTGTTATTTTGAATTTATATAGAAAGACTAATACTCTTTCCCTACAATTATTTGTATATTACACATCTTCTTTCATATAACTATTTTATTGTACCATATACTTCCTCCGGTTCAAAATAGATGATCATCTAAAAAAAATTTACTTTTTCACAATAGTTAATTGTTTATAATTTTAATATATATTTTTACAATTCAATTATAGTTTTTACATTTAGAAATGTAGCTTTTTACAATCTCAATATAACTTTTCACAATCCCTTAATAAATTACTTTTCATCTAAATAATCATTTATTTTTGAAAGCGAAAGAAATAACCTTCAAGTCCAAATATATTATGGTTAAGATATATTAAACCTCTTTAGTCTCTTGCAGATTTCTTTAATTCATTTCTTTTATATAATGCTCTTACATTAACACACACATACACCTCGAGTTTATGTTTGACCAAAGGAACTTAGAAGAATTTTTTTTAATCGTGCAATAATAAGTTATTTCATACAAAATAGAGTGATTTGACCACCTTTAAGAATAAAAATATTGCTTTTAATCACTCTTAATATTTATTAAAAATTTGTACCGCTTAAAAATTACATGGCTAAAGGAATTCATATTTATAGCGATTAAAGGTTAAAACAATAGTGCTTTTTCAAGGGTCCTGCCTTGATTCGTGTCGGCGAAGTACGTAAGCGGTAAATTGCAGGATGTACACTAAGCAAACTTCAAGTTGATGCTGATAGTTCTTCATAAACCAACTAATACAGGTTGCTCTTCACGAGTTAAACCCCAGCATCACAAAGGAAGGTCGGAGATGTCGATAACATATCGACTTTTTACTAATTGAGCAATGTCAGAGCATATTTATAAAGTTTAAAATGAGCGCAAGTGAAGTCATAAAAAACTAATTTACTTAGCCATAGTAATTATTGGGCCAGGACCTCAGCAGTCAGCGTCTGTGACATAGAAGATGACTAGTAGAGAATAGCTCCGGACTATTAGTAAAGGAGCGAGAGTGCTAAATGTGCCGATACTTTAGTCTCTTCATGCGGTATGAGTTCGAATGTATACCAGTGGCGAATTCGTATTGAAGTGGTTTTAAAGGAAGTTCTCGTCACGACGGTTGAGGCACGTACCGCGATTCCTCATAAAGTAAAATCTAAAGCGAGGGACGCTTGAAGAGGCTAGTGTGGCGGTTTTATCTTTTGGTAGTACGAATATACACAAAATTATCTGTGTCTGATTTATATTTATCTAATTTATGAATAGTATTTATTCTCAAAACTTTAAACTCTAAATGAAAAATGTAAATTGATTTTGATGGTAATTTGCTTTATATCCAGGGATTATGGTAAACTCAAAACTCTAATTATTCGAGTGGTTTAAAGTAATTTGTTTTTAGTCTCTATATTATGTGTATTTTTTTAGTTGGTCACACTATCATTTCGTCTTTTTGAGCGATCGTAAGTTTTTTATCTTTTAAGTGCAGTTCCTATCGTTTTACCCAACATCAATGAGCCCTATCTTATCGGTTTTACCCAAAATGGCCCATTTTGCTGCGCTAAACTAAGTATAGGGAGGACATTTTACTATAATTAAATAGAACCCGTACTTTCTTCTTTTAGCACCCCCATCCCCTAAACTATAATCCTTTTCTTCTTTGACACTCTTTACCTACTTATCTAGTACCTTGGCGGCCCACGAACTATTGTCCACAGTATAGTCTTTTTAGCCTTTTATTGCATCTTTACTCTATGTCACTTTGTACCCACGAATCACGAACTATAGTCTGAACTATAGTCCTTTCTTCTTTAACACCTTAAACTACCCCCGCCCCTTACCCGGCCCTAAGTATAGTCCTGAACTATAGTCCTTTTTTCTTCTTTGACACGCTTTTACACTGCCCTTAGGTCCTGAACTATAGTGCTTGAACTATAGTCAGCAGACTTCTCTTACCACTGCACCTACATTTTGAACTATAGTCTTTTAAACTAACAATCCCTGCCCGTAGCCCACCAAGCTATAGTCCACTAAACTATAATCCACGAACTAATAGCCCACTACCCCTTGTAGCCTAGGGAGTTGTTAGTTCAAGGACTGATTCGGCTGACTATAGGGTAGGGGGTAAGCTCCCAAGGTGTGTCGAAGAAAATTGCTATAGTTCGGGAGCCACCGAGCGTAGTGGGGTATTGGGGAGTGAAACAGAGGCAAGTAGGTGTGTGGCGAAAGAAAGAAAAAGGACTATAGTTCGAGAGGCTAATGAGTAGGGGTAGATAGGGATAGGATGGAGCCAAGTCAAAGAATAAAGGGAGTATAGTTTTTGGGGGAGGTAGAGGGAATGGGGAGGGGTAGTTTTTAAAGAAAGTGCGGGGTCTATTTTAATTATGTAAAGCGTCCACTCACATGGTTTAGTTTAGTGTTAAGTGAAATAGTCGTTTTGTGCGGCCTAGTATAGGAATTTCGTTGATGTTAAAAATGGGGATAGGGACCGACTAAAAAAGATAAAGAAGCAGGCATCAAGTATGAAAAGATCGTAAAATGGGGCCAGAAGCTAAGATATCGTAGTATAAAGATCCAATAAATTAGCCTAAAATATATAGATAGGATGGTCCAAAGTTGAGTCTTTAATCAAAATTAAATCTAAATGACAAAAATGGGAAAAACATTTACTTAATTTGACTCATCTCAAAGTTTTCAACTGCTCTTTCTGGAAGCTTGTTTTCCTCATCTTCTTTATCTTTCTTCACATCTTTTTTCTTGTTGCAAAATATTTTTTGTTGGCCTACCTCTTTTCCTAGGTGTTTGCCTGTTTGTTATAGCTGCTCAGTTGTCCTTTAATTGATTTCGATTCTGATACTGAAGCACAATAATTCTTTGGTCCTTTTCTTTCTTCTTACCCATCTAGAGTAGTTCATATATGTTTGCTCAATAATAATCGATTCCTTAAAATATTTTCGAAGTAACACGAGAGGAGAAAATCAAACAGTTAACAAGTTGAGAGGGAGTGGTTAACCACTGGTGCAAAAGACACACTGAAACAGTAATAAAAAAGGGTAAATTCGTTCATTACTCCTGTCTCGTACACCACATAGTACAAATAAGGTGTGTCGTAAAAACATTAGAACCGTCTTCTAATTACGAAAGAAAGACCACACAATACAAATAAGGTGTGTCGTAAAACATTGGAACCGTCTTTCCTAATTAGGACATCTCTTTCATTACAACCACATAAAACCAGCCGACCTAGTAACTATGTATAATCTAAATAAAATTGCTAGTCAAACATTTTCCAAATTCAACAGTCAAAGAAACGAAAATTAAATTAACTATCACTCGTGATTTTATTTTCATCTCTTTTTCTAAGATAATTGCTTTTGCGCATAATATCACAAAATATTTTCTTTGGCTAATTGTTGGGTTGTCGCGAGCTATCGATTAATTTTCGCTTGGAGTCGGCGAATTATCAATTCTTTTACGGCGTGGTTCTTATCTTATTCTTCTTTTTACGTAGTGATCATTTGGGCACTTATAAATAACTACATTCATAACGTGCTTAAAGTATAGGAAACCTTGATTAAAAAATGTACTACGTAATTATAATAAAGCTGTAAACTTTTCTTGCTTATCCTTGCCCCACCTGCTACTTAAAAGCTTTCTCCCCAAACTTCGCATACTTCCACCCCTTGCTTTGGCAGGTCCCAACCACAATAGCCCCTTTATTCCACCCTTTTTCGCTGATTGGAGGAGCTTAGAAAGATACGAAGGCGATAGCCCCACACAGATTTTGAAAAAAATTGGGAGTACTATACATATATAAATATGTATATATATTCATGATATTTTTATAAAAAATATAATATATATTGAGAGATACAAAGTAACTTGAAATTAATGTATAAATAAACTATATAAATATATATATATATATATATATCACATATGGAACCAAATTAATCAATACGTATTTATTAATGGATGCTTTATGGGTAATAGCTATGAGCCATTAGTCCAAAATAGTATATTATTCAATCGGAACACAAGCCAGTAGTAAAAGAAAGAAAATATGTGAAGACGATTTGAAAGCACTTACGCGCTGGAATTGAAAATATATGTATCGTGTCTTTTGCTTAGCCTGCGGAATTGAATGGTAGCGCGTGCCGAGAGAATTTTCAACTCTTCTAGCATTTTCTTAGATTTACAAATTAAAAAAGGTGTGTGACTTGATTATATTTACCTTATTTTTACTTATTGATAGTGAAATTATACTTATCTTTTCTTTGATTAATGACTTAATGGTGCTATGTTGTCGATTAATGTAACCTGAGGGCCTTCAAATTCTTCTAATAATTAAATGTACTTGTCAAATTAAATATTTTAATTTTCACTTTTGTACTTCACTACTTTATTTTTGTTTAATAATATAGTTCTTGTCTAGTTAAAGTTAAAGAGTTAGCTTATTTTTTAATATTAATTATATTCTGCATTTGTTTAGGAATTAAGATTGAGTTGAGTCATCAATCATGATAAAAACTTTGCACTCATTCTTCAAGAAAAAGGAGATTTCAGAGAATATTGAACAATCGAATTCTCCAAATAAAGAGAAAAATATTAGGAAAATAGCAGATGCAGATAGATGTGAAAGCAGAGAGTTTGATAGACTTCAACGTTTCCCCGGATAGAAAGTGAGCTTATAGGGTCTGAAAATCTACAATTACATGATTTTGACATAAAAATTTTGGAGTATGATCGGTAATACAAAATTTGGGAGTATCCTCGGAGAAAAGTGATGAAGTCGGGGAGAGCCTATTTAGCTAAGGGGGCCACATAAATTTAAATTTCAAGATGTAAGTTATCCCTCTTGCCAATGAAAAAAAAACTACGTACGATTTTGGTAGTTGGTTCGATATTTTCCCGATTGGTTAGAAATATTCTCCCACATCTTGGTGCGGCTTATATTGGCTACCTTGTTTTCTAAATAAATTACGGGTCTAATGTCTTATTGTTCAAGGTTTCTAGAAATTGGAAAAAGTAAATTACGGAAAAAAATGTTCTTTTCTAACTCATATTGGTAAAGATCCTTGTTCATTTCACAATATTGAGGTGAAGAAATGTGAAGATCTGTTGAATCAATCAAGTCATATTCAACATTCTTATGAGACCCATAGATCGAAAAAAGTAAAGAATGGGTGCATCTCGGGAGACATCAATTGGCAGTGTTAGTTGGTTAGCTTTCAAGCTTGTGCATTTAGAGGCATATTGAAAGTGGGAGTTCGAGAAGAATCGAGGTAATTCGTTAAGGAAATGGTAAAATCTTGGCATCATAATGATGAAGTTGGAAAGGTTTTTTAGAAAATGCTCATATAATACTAAATATACTTCACATTTTATTCGAGAAAAGAGAGATTTTTGAATGTATTTGCTACAAAAGTGGAAACTCATATTCGGGGAAAATTGGAGATGCAAAAATTGCATCTTGGTTGATGAATCACGTGATGAAGCAAAAAGAGAGCAAATGGCTATCGTTTTGAGATTTGTTGATGTAGATGGATTTATAAGAGAACGATTTCTTGATTTGGTGCATGTGAAAGATACTACATCTGCGACTCTCAAAAAGGAATTATGCAAAGTATTTTCTTCACATGGATTAGATGTTGGTTCCATTAGGGGCAAAGATATGATAATTGCAAGTAATATTTGAGAATGGAATGGATTGCGAAGCATTATTTTTTGAAGGATTGTCCATCACCTTGTTTTGTGCATTGTTTTGCTCATAGATTACTAACACCTTTAGTTCTTTGCTTTAAGAGAAAATTCTAAAGTTCATGAATTTTTGCAAATTTGGTTTTCATTGTGAATATTATTGCGCCGTCATCTAAATGCCATGATCATTCTGAGGAAAAGTTTCTTCAAGTTCAACATTTGTTGGGCCTTGATAGACAAAGAGGCTGGAAAAGGGGAGCAAATCAGTTAGGACCTTCAGCGTGCAGGGAAATACTCGTTGGAGTTCACATTTCTTTTGGTTTGTAGTTTATTGAGATGTTGATGCATCCTTCTTAGTTCTAGAGACTATTATAAATTATCCAGGGCTAATTATCTTCAACGAGGGATGCTAATATAACTTGTAAGTACATGACATAATTTGATTTTGTGTTGATCTTTGCGTACGGTGAAATAAATTATGGATATAACATTCAACTTTGTGAAGCTCTTCAACAAGATCTCAAGACATTAATGCGCCGTTTAGTTTAATCTTCAAAAAGTTCTTATTCGAAATTGAGATGAAGGGTGGACGGACTTACTCCAAGAGGGTGAAACATGTGATAAAAGTTCAGTTGAATGTTCACTTGTGTGCGAGGCCAACCAAAAGCGGATATGGCTGGCGAGGAATATTATGGAGTTGATATCTTAACGACTGAATTGACAAAGGGAGTTAAACGAGCTTAATAGTCGCTTTAATGAGAATTGATGGGCCCATTGACTTTATGTAATTCTTTAGTTCCAAAAGATGGGTTCAAATCATTATTATTGATCAAATTTTAAGGCTTATTGAAGTTCTATCCGGTTGATTTAAGCATGACCAAGAGAAGATCCTTTTAAGTTCCAACTAGAACATTTCATTATTGAGGCATGGTGATAAAGGTAAAGACCTTTCAACCATAAGCCAGAGTTATGCATTCATTAGCCGTCGAAGTCAAATGTGTACTTTCTTGGTGATCGATTAATTCGTCTCATTTTAACTCTTCACTTGTTTCTACTTTGCGAGTTCGAGGCTTGGCACCCATTTATGAAGATTGTGAAAACAAGATTGCGCAATAAGATGGAAGATGAATTCTTAGCTGACAATTTGGTTGTTTATATTGAAAAAGGAGATTCTTTAGTTCGATCTGATTCTATCATCGAGGACTTCAAGAATATGAAAAAGCATCGAGCGGAGTTTTAGTTTTTTTTAGTATTTTGTTTTGTTCTTTTGGCATATTTTGTTCTTTTGACACTTACTGGATATGTAATATAGCCCTTTTTTTAGCAATTTTTGTTAACTTTTTTATTTCTTCGATAGATCTTGTCGATTAATCCTACATTTGTATTTCCAAGCTCCGCCACTGACCTCACCAGCACCCCTTCCTCAAAACCACCGTAAAATCTATTCTTTTTGGGACACCAAGGAGGGGTAGTTACCATTAACTTTATCTTTTAATTATTTCATTACATTAGTTTCCCCACTTGACCCTACCCCCACCCCACCCCACCCCCCACCCATTATCATCATCCACGCACCAAAACAGCAGCAGGTGACGTAATATTTACGCTGTGTAATATTTGGAGGAGCTAGTAGAGTCATCCTTGTACTCTGTAAATCAAACCATAACCAAATCCAAGTAATCAGAATTGAACAAAATTGTTTTGTTTTCTGATTTTTAAGTATAAAATCCAAACAATCAGACACAAAAAATTGTTTCCATCAATCAAGGCTAGGTCGATTTTGACCCTAACCCACTTTTTATTTATCAAATCCCATAACAAAGCTCACAGCTTTTCTTACATATAAAGTAAAGTTTGACTTTTGGTATTTTTTTATTTTTTGTATATTTTATTTGTTTATATAATGAATATGGATGGAAACAAAACATATTAGGACATTTTCCCAAAGAAGAATGTAGGATAAGTGTGGTAGAGGTATAAAAGAAGAATGTGTTTGAAGATTTTATTTTAATTATGTAAAATATTTTAAATGTGTTTACATCTTTCTTTTAGTTTAGTGTTAGAATAAAGTGAGAAACAATATATACGTACGGAATAATTGAATTTAGAGGGCAAAATTCTTGTTTGTCGCCCCAATTGGCTTTCATGTCATTTCTGGCTTGAAATGGGAGGCGTTATGTCGTTTATAGGTCGAGGGGCGACCGAAAAACGATGAGTATAAGGACCATGAGAAAGAATTGATAGTTCGAGGGCCTGGCGAAAATGTCGATAGTTTAAGGGCAGTGACCGGTCAATTAGCCTTTTGTTTCCATTCACTTATACTAGCATATTTCTATTATTAAGTCGTGGAGCATTTACATCGACTCTAAAAGTTATAAAGGTTAAAAAAAAAATTAAAATTGATAAAATGATATTTTTATTTCCTTCAAAATAAGCTTGGCGCAAAAAAATTAGGCGCATCTAAATTTGTACCGCTCCTATAATATTTTAAATGCGACATTTTCTTTTATTAATGAAAATCTTCAAATACGATTTTTATATTTTGGGTGAATAATGAGGAAGTTGTTAAAGTACATACTTCCTCTTTCCCAAAATGTTAGGGACATTTTTCCAAATTGAAAATCCCTTAAATGGCTCCCCACTTTGACCAAATAGTGAGCAAAATGCTTGGAGGGAAGAATAACAATTGTGAGAAAAATTCATGTTGCATAAAAAATTGTGTAGGTCAAAATAGTACTAACAAGGGATGGAGGAATACACTTAAAAGTTAACTTGCCAAAATAAGAAAAAGTGATGATTTTAAAGTGTATTTTAAAAAAAAAAATTAGAAAGGTGATGCACATGCTCTAGGAATTGTAAAAAATATATTCTTACAAAGAGGAATGAAAAGGTAGTAGTACTTCGTACTATTTTTTATATAGTGTCATTTCATAAATTATATCAAAGAATTTGAAATGCATCATGTCTATCTTTAAAGAATGCTATTGTACAATCAATTGAATTAAAGTACTAATTGAAACATCGAGCACATTCAATGAACAATCAATATTGGTTGGAAACAAAAAAAAAGCTTGCAATTGTGTATAACTTATTCGATTATCTTAACACCATTCGCTTGATCTTTCAATCTTATGAAAATGTCTAGACCAAACTTGTGAAGTAAAACCATCAGTTATAAAATAATTGGAATGCATATTGTAGTCTTTCATCAAGAGGGAAGCCGTGATGATGGCCTCTCCAAAGGAGGCCAAGTTGATGTTCTTGAGTGTCTTTACGATTGAAAATAGGTTGCCATCTATGGAGATTCTGTTGAAATTAATGAAAATTGTTTCAATAATTATCTAATCGTTGTGACAATTGTTGCCTTGATTAATTTCTTAGTTTAGTTAAATGAGATTACTAAAACTAAGTGTTCAATAATAGTAATTGTAATTACTAGTCGGGTTCTCATGATAATACCGGGAATTATGCAGATTGCTAGATCTCATGCATAATCGTTATAATAATAATGGTCAATTATATTATTATTCGGCTATTTTATACGAGCTAGAAGGTCACACATACAATGATGTTGAATTATATTTCATGAATAATTTAAACTATATATTTGGTAAATTGAAATTGATTGTAATCAATAAAATTTTTCAATACGGAATTTTACATTGATAATGTAAAATATTAATTGGATGAACTCGAATTAATTAACTTGATAGTTTAATTAATTAAATAGTTAGTTGAGCTTGTTAATAACTCGTTAGTAGTATTTTACTTAACGAGTTAGTCTAATTAAATGAGTCGGCTCATTAACTATTCGGTTGGACTTTTAGGTTAAATAATAAGACTCTATTTAAAGGGGACTTATTAGGTTATTATTATAATAATAAAAAAGCCCAATCATCAAAAGTGTATTCAAGCCCCATTTGAAATCAATAGTTATTGGTTTCATTTATAATACCCATTGCGATAATTGTTGTAACAATTCATTTTACTAGTTTAGTGAATATTGGTTACATAAGCAGAAACATTCAACCATAGTAGTGACAGTACTAATCGGGTTCTGATAATACCGGGCTATGCGGATTGTTAGATCATTACATAAGCTTGTTACAATAATATTAATGGTCTATTAGAATTATTATCGCAATTTGCTATTATCGAGCCTAGAGGTCACACGTATACGTGTACGTTGAATTATATTTCATGAATGAAATAAAATAGTACTTGCTAAATTGAGGATGGTTGTAATCAATAGAATATCCTCAATCGAGAATTTTACATTCATAATGTAAAATATAGATTGGTTAAACCGAATTAATTAACTAGTCAGTTTAATTAATTTAATAGTTAGTTGAGCTCGTTAGTAACTTGTTAGTTACTTATTAATAACTTGTTAGTGTTTAATTTATATGATTTAATTAAGCGAGCGGCTCATTAACTATTGATTGGGCTTTAGGTTAAATAATGAATCCCTATATAGAAGTGAGGTTTATTATTGAGTTTGATACCCAAAAGATGACAACTAAACCCGAGCCACCAAGCAAATCATAATATTCTCTAGAAAGGCCCATGTATAAATCAAGGCAAAAACTTGATAGTTTTTGTCTTGATATTTTCAATCAATTGTCCGTGTGTTCTAACGGACTCAAGTACTTGAATTCAACCTCTCACAGTGTGCAACCAACTGAAGGTATTACCATTTGTGATGCTAGCGTTCGTTGGATTTCAAAAGGAAGCCGTGAAAGTTGGTGATTTATTTCCGTTTACTGTAAGTACAGTATTCATATTATATTATATGATTTAGATCTGACATTGTAACAATTAATCTGATCTGTTATGAGTATTTGAATAAGTTTATTCAAGTTACATTATAGAAAATTCCTTCAGTGGCATCAAGAGCAAGTTTAATTTGTTTAATGTCGATCTAGTATTTTATAAATCATGTTTTATGAATTTATACCAAATTTTATGTTTATATATTTATGTATTAATATATATTGTGAAATTTATGTCATGTATTTTACGAATGTGTTCATATGTTCCTTTACATCAAAATTATATGTAGTGTTTTTGATGTTTAGTATAATTGTTCTTGCTTTTTTAAAGGGTTTACAATTATTTTAATTAGTTAATTAAAATTTAATTGTATTTAAAAGGCTTAAAGTCAAAATATTTGACTCAAATTTATGTTCGAAACCTTGCATTACTCAGAGCTCTCCCAGAGAAAATTTGGAATTTTGAATTTTCTAACTATTTTTATGAATTTTTCAAATTATATGTTTTAATAATTAGAAATTGCATAATTAATTCTCTCTCTTTATTTTCATAATTCCAAATGGATTAATTTTTTTACATATTATGAAAAGGTTTTCTGCGAAAAAGTAAATTTTAGAATAGTTTAAAGCCATCAAAACATTTTTTGAAAAGGATTGAATTAAAGCGTAAAGCTGAAATTAATTACCATAATCTAACTGGCATACATGCAGTATTGCAGGCGCGTCCGACCTCCTTTGGGCTGGTTCGGTGGCGCATTGAGCTATCCCCACCCACCCCCAAGAGCCTAGGAAGGAGTGTATCTGAGAGCGGCGGTTGTCAAATCGATAATCGTCATCTTGTGTGGCTAAGGTTTTTGAAAAAGGCCGCAATCCGTTTAAACCCTAGTTTGGGTTTTTAAAATTATAGTAAATTAAATTTCAAATTTTTATGAATAAATATCATATATTAAATTATGGTAATTGTAATTACTCAATTTAAAATGATTTTATTTAATTCAATTGTCCCTTTTAATAATTAACCTTTTAGTTCTTTATTTATTAAAAGGTTAAACATAGTAATAATTATCTAGTTATTGAATATATAACAAATATAATTACTTGCAAGAGCTATTTATATTATTATATATGCATGAAACAATTATTGGACACATTTTATATATGTATCAATTAATTTTGATTAAATGTTTTTGCATGGATATTCACTTATTTCATGATTTATTTCATTTCCTTCTAATATAAATTTATTAAATCCATGTTATATGATTTATTTCTTGCATATATATATATATATTATAATGGGAGTAGAAAGGAGATATATTGATATAACCTAGTTTTATATTTTTATTGAAATACGGTATCACGAACCATTTGTCGTTATGCTTGACCATCGGGTCGTATTTATTTTTATTTCTTTTTACCCACAAGTGCAGCGATGTCTTAGTTGGGTTAGTAAATAAATATATTGTTGTGGAGGCATTGAAGATGGCGCTTCACCGGGCGACATTTGTGGCTGGGATTTCAGTCGAAGAATCTGAGCGCATTTTGCAAAATGTTGAAATAGGGCCTTATGTTAGTATTACACTTTGTAAAGTCTTGTAATAAGTCTATTTATATTTTAAGGGTCATATCATATATCTCCTGAATGTGTATTATTTATTTTATTTTCATGATCTGCATATGCCAGTATGTATTGTATAACATGTTAAATAATATCAAATAATGTGATCTCGCCACTAAAAATTTAACCAAGTATCAAACCAATTTTAAAGTTGTGCAACTTATCTTGCTAGGGGCGTTATGTTGGCGGTGTACTATTGTTGTGATATGAAAATGGATCATATTGAAGTGATTTCCGCTAACGTTGTGGGTAGTGCGAGTTAACGAGGCAGTGCGGCGGTGCCGGGTTACCCGAGCGGGTTTTTCTCTTTGCAGTCGGGGTAGTACCGGTACTTTCGAGTAACAAGTAAGAAAAAAATTACTCAAGTGTCGCTCTCGATTAACCTTGATAGGTTTCTTGAGGAAGTAACGGCGAGTCTGCAAGGTTACACAGTCCTTTAGCAAATTGAGCTTTTTTTGTATTTTAAGGATGTAATATTTAATTAATACAATATATATAATATTTTAGAATTTTTGTTTGTCTTTTTTGTGTTGAAGTCAAGAAATTAGTATTATTTTATTTACATAATATATAATACATTATTTATTTACTATCGGTAATAGCCGGCGGGTACCGGGATTTACTTGATCGTTCAAAGTAAAGAATTGGTTTAATTGGTTTGTAATCGGTGATTTTCACTAACGTTGTGGGCTCGGTGATACAACTGTCGGGTAACACCACAGTAGGAGTGTTAGTGACTCAAAAGTTATTATTAGGTATACACAATTGATTAGTTAAACTACGGATTGTCTTGGGATTGAAATATGTTGTAGTGTTGCCGTTTGGATTCCAACAGCAATGATCCTACATACGCATACATTTGTGAATTTGAAATACGGTATAATATTTTACCATTTATTTGTAAATGTGTTTGATTGTTTTGAACTACACTATCTGTAACTTGGGTTAACTTAACTTGACTAGGGTGGACTTAGCTTAAAAGGCTTCTCGTATTTCTATAAAAAAGATAAAAATCATCATCCTCCCCCAAAAGAACCCAAAATACAGTAGGTCTCCCATTTTCCTCTAAAATATTTCTTCCATTTTTTGAATCGAAGCTATTTTTGTGATTTAATTACTAAAATGTGATTTTAAATAAAAATAATAATAATTTTGAACTTATAAATTAGTAGTATTTTACAAAACTTTTAGCATATATTTGTTAATTAAATGAAATTTATAAATTTTTGAGTATTTATTTGAATTATAGATTATTAAAATTAATACAATTGTATTTAAATGAACTAAAAATTATTAGAAAAAAATTGTTTTTGGACTAGAATATTTAGTACTACAATTATATATTTGAGTGAGAAAAATTTATAGGGATTATGAAATTATTTTAGTATTTAATTGGTATTTTATCAAGTAAAATAAATATGAACTTTAAAAGGAAATGTTATTTTAAAATGGGGTTTATATTTTGGAAAATCATAAATATGATTTTTGTTTTGAGTTGAGATAGATGTGAGTCGAAACCAGAGAATACCCGTTCAAACCATTAGTTAAGAAATATACTCAGTTAGAAGAAAACGTAATATTATAGTAATACGTTGTTGCGTTGGATAGGATTTGAGTAGGCGGGCGCGTGGAACTCTTCAGTTGACTTAGTGCTTTTGCTTAACGTGGTACAAATCTCCGTTGGTAACCTTTCATATATATATATATTATGTTTATATATTTGGTATGTGTTGACATGTGGTTATATTAGAATGTATATTGAGCTACTGAGATTGATGTTATGATATTGTTGTAGTTGTTTGTGATTATATTATGAGTGTTGTGTGTGATCTATGTTGCGTGTGGTTGTGTATTGTTGTCGTTGGTATGTGTTTTCTTTTGCAGGTTGAGTGGGTGGAATAAGATTACGATATGCATATTGATGGGTTGCTTTCCGTCGTGAGGTTGTAGTATCATATTGATAGGTTGCCCGGTGATGGGGAGGAATGGTATGCATATTGATGGGTTGCCTCGATCGGAGGTTGTGAGATGTGTATATTGGTAGATGATATGACACATATTTGAGGGGTTTCCCGAGATGATGTTATAATATATATAATGGTGAGATGCCGGGATGATGGATGTGCAGTTGGAGGGGATGGATATGCGGATGGAGGATGGACATGCGATGGAGGTTTGGATGTTATCGATTTTGTTGGACTTACTTTTGTTAAATTTATGTTGTTTACTTGAATAGATATTTAATTATATAGTTGATGTTTATGAATATATGTATGGAGTATATATGTGTGTTTGATCTTTGTAGGGATGTTTGAATAAGAATTAAATCATGTAAAGTATGAATAGTTGTTACCTTATTTATAAATATTATTGATTGGCATATGTATGCTTATATAGAGAAATGTGATTATATATGTTTGGATACCGTTCGTGAGTGTTTATTCACTAAGCTTCACATACGTACCCCACTTTCCATGGTAGGCGTTTTATGCCTAGGTTTTTAGGAGTTGTTTGTTGAGGTTGCAAAGGAGCTGCGTTGACAAGTTGCTGATTAAGATCGTAGGTGAGACGGTGGTGGCTAGGAAGTCCTCGTGGGTCAACCGTCTATTGATTTTCCTTTTGTCGTGTCTTCAGCCGATGTTGTCTTTTGAGGATTCATGTTAGACCATGTTATTACCATGATGTATTTTGGAATCATGTTGTTATGGCGTTTGGTCGCGTTACTAAAACCTTGATGTATGATTGTTTGGATGATGCATTGGTGGTGTGTTGTTGGTTTTACCAGATGGACAAAGTGTTTTATTAATATTAATATCAAATGAAGTCTTTTTATGTTGTTATTCATCACGATTTGTGACTCGATTGTTTGGGTTGATGACAATTCTAACCTCGGGAGTGGCGACACAGGCGGAGTGTTACAATTTTAATTATCGAGATTAGGTTTAAGATCTATGTGTTGTCTGTGTATTGGTTGATATACGTTAAGGTGTTGTGGAGTTGTGTGCATTTGAGGTATGTTTGATCGAGTCTACTCCTTATAGTTTATTTGTCCTTTCCGTTTAAATCGTTGTTGTTGAGGATGCACACAGAGTTGCGTGTAGTTGTGTGTGAGGTTAGTAGAGGTAAATTTGAGATGAATCGTATTACGTTGTTCTGAGCTAAAGATAAGGTTGGAAGTGATTTTTTTAAGTCGAGTGAATATAAATTGAAGTTGGATGAGAAGAGCCTTATGTGTTTTCATTGAGGATATTTATAAAAAGATTCGGTAGTTAAGTAGCTTTTTATCTTTTCTGTTGAATTAACTAGAAGGTGTGAACCTAGAACTAAAACCTATGGGAATGAGGCGTTGAATGGATGGATATGTTGAAAATTTATTGTAAGAAAGATATTACTTAAAAGGGGTTGGAAAGGAGTCTCTAATGTTGGATTTGGAGTTGTTATGAGGCTAACGTATTTATAAATCTAAAATTATTAAAAAGGGTAAGTTGAGATTCAGAAATTTTTTGTGATGCATATTTTAAAAGGAAATCGTGTGATTGTGGTGTAGGTTGTTGATCCTTAGATCGTAAGTTAAACTGTGTACTTGGAATAATTGGTGGATGAGTATCGGTGATAATTATGATAGTTGTACCTAACATTAGAATAGGCGAATTCATTTAGTTTGGCGTCTGATGATAGATCCCAGCTTTGTGAATAGCGATAATATAATTGGTAGCCGGAGAAGTAAGCGGAGGTCGTTGAATGAAATTTGTAGCCATATATGATTGACTTATGCCAAATGCAGGGAGATTAAGCGCCAACGACCCGCCCGGTCGGCCATACGAAGGTGAGAGTCATTAAAATCCGGAACACCAGAGTCACCAAACCGATGGACGACTCAGTTTAAAACAAAATTCTTTTCATCCAAAAATGTGATCACAATCAAGTTTCCAAATCAAAAACAGTTTTTAAGATTTATAATCCATCAGCTGATATCTACACAACCAACCCATATATATACCTGACATATCCCAAAATAAAGTAATGCGTGAGAAATTTCCTGAAAAGGTAAATCTTGAACTTTCGAGAATACAAAATGACAACGGCAACCAGGCTAAAGTTTTAAGGAAAATAGAACAAACAAAATAGTTGACAACACATCAAAATCGGTTGTGAGGATCTACGCCTGATGCTCACACTCGGAACAAACTCTCAAACAACCTCTTGGCTCCCATTGCCCCGCTTTGTCGACCTGGCACAAATGAAATGCCGCCCGATGCGAAGGGGTGTAAGCGCGAAGCTTAGTGAGGAAACTTAACACGAGGGGTGAACTTACCATACGAGCAGGTCAATCCAATAATATAGTCAAATATGAATACGATTACATATCCACGACTACCTAAAAGGTCATACAACATAATTCCACCCGAAGTCTCGGACATAATACATGAAGATATAATAGAAGGTTTCGGCAAGCACCGCGATTCCTAGAAAGAAATCAATAGACTTCGACAACGACTAAAACTACAGTCATCGAACCTCCTATCTCTACCGTATTATCGCTTGAGTATACCAACCTCTGTCTTGCGTATACCGATCCGTCTACTGCGGGAATGGACTAATCGATAATCGCCATGACTTTATCTCTGCGGTATAAAGTAAAAGAAACCCATAACTTTATCACCTTGAAGTATAAGGCACGCACTTATACACAAAGTATAAGGCACGTCGCACTCATACACTAAGTACAAGACACGCGCTCTTATACACTAAGTATAAGGCACACCGCTCTTATACACTAAGTATAAAAGGCACACCGCTATACTAAGTATAAGCAGGCAGCTTATACACTAAGTATAAGGCACGTAATAAATCGCGTATCACGCGAGGAAGGGAGGTCGCCTAACCTGTCGTCCCCGACATAGATTCAGTCGATGCCAAGTCACCGAGTCATAGATAACTGCAACCATCACCTCTCAAAACCCGGCTACTACTCCCCAAACAATATCGAAACCTGCTGGCTAAACATCTCGCGTCGTATGTCAAACACAATGTCCGACAAGGCCACGAAATCATAAGTGCCGACGAGGCTTACGAAATCATAAAGATGCCGACAAGGCCACGAAATCGAGAAATATAAGTTAGGAGTTCGTGCGTACTTACCTCGAAGCCATGTAGCGCCACGAATATAATCATGTAACAATTACATGTATGTCATTCCCCTTTATAAATATATCGTAATAACATGTATATCATTCTCACATAATCATATCCACCAATAACATGTTTACACAATTTATAATGAATATAAGTACTCACCTCTACGCTAGCTACCATGGGCAACCCTTGAAAAACAATCAAAAGTGGCTTGCCACTTTTCACGATCAACGCTAAACAACACCCGAAATTATAATCAAGACCTACTTGCACTATGCAGGCGTTAGAGATACATAACCAACTCTTAGGGAACTATCTCTAGCAGTCCTAGCATGTGGATCATGCTCGAATTATAATCCCCGTCGGACCTACTGACAATCGATCCTTTATAATTCCATATTACTTAATCATTACAAATCAACTTATAAGTCATTTTTAGTTAATCAGTAGGTCCATAATTAACAACACATAGTCGAAATATCAATTATAACTCAACTTGGAGTGCGCTTTTTGACCTTACTACCTTTAATCAATTTTAAATCACCAATTTAACATCAAAACAACTATAATAAGGTCCCAACGTAACCTCCTACACATTTAAAGTCTTAGAAAAATATCACCCGGAAAAGTCAAGCGAAAACCTAAAAAGTCAACCTTGACCATTAACATCTCCAATGACGACCTCCCAAGTCATGAATTAAGCATACATACATCATAGAGACCCATAACATACCCAGAATCATCATAAAATTGAATTATGGAAAAGTCAACTAAAAGTCAACTATGTCAAAACCAAGTAATATCTCGAAAGACTTGAAATTTCTTACACCTTTCGAAGAGAATGATGGGGAGAACAATATTCTACAACCGATTTTGAGTTTGAGCGACAATTGAAGAGAGAAATGGAAGAAAAATGTTCAAAGAAGTGTTATCTTGTAAAACAAGAACAAGATGAAGATGGTGAAGTGTTGTGATGATGTGGAGGATAAGCATGCCAAGATATTTAAAAAAACCTCGAGTCCCGTTCGGTTTCGGTTAATTTCTCCATTTTGCTCGTATTTAAATCTCACGAACCCGATTCCAAGATAAAATATTCCATGACAAAAACTACTAAATTATAAATGTAGTTCGGCTCAAAATTTGCAAAATAATATTATCATGAAATTATTTATCACGTCCCTGGGTCCTTGTGCGTAGAAAAATTAAATTTTTTTTTTTTAAAAGCGTGACGGGTTGTACAATCTACCCGCCTAATAAAATTTCGACCTCGAAATTTACAACTGACAACGATAAGAACATATATATAATCATAAAATCAAATACCACACAAAAATAAAAGCAAAAGCTAACTCACATCTGCGTCAACCGTGAAATGCGATCGACTGGCTTACCGCGTCCCTGCGGTAACACTGGGTCTTTAAATACCATTTGCTTTGAAATTCTAAGATTCGATCCTGGCTTAGCAGTCGAGCTCGTATAGGCGAAAATCTCATCATTGCGACATCAAAATGGAAGCTCAATTTGTTTCGTCCTCTCTCTGGATCCTTTGATTTTCCCTTTCTACTCGGTCATCAGCTATTACGTTTACAACTTTCCACAGGTGGTACTCAATAATCAAGTCATAATCGATGAACTCCATCACCTCCCTCACTCAAATTCCAAATCTCTCTGCGTCGGTAGATGCTTCAAACTCTTATGATCGGTAAAAATGCGGCATTTAACCCCACATCTGAGAAAGTGTCTCCACAATTTAATGCAAAGACTATGGCAGCTTTCGAATCATGGGTCGGATAGTTAACAAATGATTTCTCAAGCGTCGGGAAGCATAAGCAATCACCTTCCCGATTACGCGCCGAGCACACCCCGATCACGATCGAGCATCGCTATAAATCCGCGTAGCCACCGGAGCAGGAGGCGGTATAAATATGGCGGCGCCGTAGTCAGCTTTCCCACTTTAATACCACAGGCGGTCCTTACAATACGTCATCCCCGGATAAAGCGGAACCCTTTCACGGTCAGCTTTGGTCAATGGCGTGCAATCAAGGAAAAGTCCTTGATGAATGTCTGTAATAACCGGTAACCCCGAAACTCACGACCTCTGATCACGCTCGTGCAGCGCTCCCAGATTCCCTGACCTCCATACGTGGATGACACAAATACCCTCGCTTCGGAAATAACATGACCCGGGAATTGCACTTTCGCCAACCCGGAACTCACATATGGAAGAGCGGCATACAATGGTCTTTTGTGCCAGGGACCTCGACACAATGCGCAAATGCCTCTCATGTTTCCTCTCCCTACAGATATATCAGAATATCATCAATGAATACACTTTCAGAGCTAAATCGAATGCTCTGAAATACTCGTTCGTCAAATCGCAAAGGCCGCCGGTGCGTTTGTCAATCCAAATGGCATAAAAGCTATAAACTCATAATACCCACTTGAGATCGAAAAGCCGATTTGAATAATATCCTCCTCTGATTCTCAGCGGTGATGCCGTACCGCAAATCAATCTTGAGAACTTACGCTTGGCGTCTTGGTGATCAAACAAATCGTCGATTCACGGGCAATGGGTATCGGTTCTTAATGGTCACTTTATTCGGTACCTATAGTCAATGCACAACCTCGTGAACCATCCTTCTTTTTCTAAACAAAGCCAGTGCGCCGCGGAGAATACGCTCGATCGATGAATCCTTTCTCCCACGGCTTGACTTACGTAGCGAGTCCGCAATTCTGTAACTTTCAGTGGAGCCATCCGGTACGGCGGAAGAGAAGTGGTACCGTACCGGAACTAGCCTCGATAGCAAGTCGATCTCCCTACTGCAGCGGCCCGATCAGTTAAGTCTCGGGAAAAACATCCTTGAACTTCTGCAACAACCGCGCATCCTCTACTGCGCCTGCTTCTACTACTCAAATCAACCACATACCCCAAGAACCCAATACACCCTTTCGAATCAATCTCCACAGCCTCGAGTCTTGTCCTGAAAACTTCGAAGGCAAAATCTTTACATCTCCCACCGAATCGGATGCTCTGGTCTCCCAGAACCCACAAAGTAATCTGCTTTCGATGGCAATCAATAATGGCATGATGTTTCCCCAACCAATCCATACCAAGATAAGGTCAAATCGAGAAAGCTCAAAATGAGTAAATGACAGACAACAAGCCGACCACAGCCAATCAAAAGGGCAGTCTACATGCAATCCAACCACAATGACCTCCCTACCGAAGGTGTCATAATCTCAGAGTAAGCGCGAGCAAAGGCACAACATACAGTCAGGCGAGAAATAAAACTACGAGAAACAAAAGAATACGTAGCCTCGCCCAATCAAACAACACCACAGCCTGATATAAATACGAAATAATGTACATGCGCTCTGGGGTATCGTATGCCTCTGATGATGCTTGGCGTGAATACGGCCTCAGAGCCGACTCATTTCCATTGCTACCACGGCGCTCCTCGAAGTCTTCGGTTCAATATCCCGGCCTCCGCGGCCACTGAATCCTTGACTCACGATAACCGTCTCGACATGCTTTGAAGCCCATTCTTTGAAGTACTAGCGTCTCCCTGCAGGAAGCCAAGATAACTCACCCGCCAAATGTCACAGGCTGTGGCATCGGTAACAAGACCAGCCTCTGCGATAATCCTGGCACTTTGTGACCCATCGGCCTTGTGGTAACAGAACCTCACGGACCCCGGACAACTCTGCGGACCCCGCCGGATACCGCGGCCAGCGTGCGAGAAAAGACGGTGGCATGATGACCTGAGCGAGGCTGTCGAATCTTGAAGTGACTGCCCGGGGCGACTCTGTGGTCCGTCCTCTCTGAACTCTAGGCTAGAAGGTGTGCGAATAGAAAGTCTCAGTCGGCTCACTCGCCGATCACTTCGCCTGCGGCTACGCGACTCCATTTCCATCTTTGGGGCTGCGTTCACCGCGACGCGGAAACTGGTAAAATCCATCGGTGAGATGCGGTGACGTATCTCCCGTCGACCCGTCCACACAGTCCCAATGATCTCTTCGCCTCTAAAGGATAAACATCGGGAAGTAGTGACACGGATCACTAAACTATCTATCATACGCTCAGCTGACCTCGAACCTTGAGTCAAAATCGGCTCTCTGCCTGAGGCCGCCATGTGGGTCTCCCAAGCAATAATTCTCACGGAAGAGCTCAAAAAATCGCTCGAGACACATAGACCTCTCCCTACCATGATCGAGAGAGCCTTTCGGAGTTCTCCCGCGATCCTGCGGGCACCCTCGTAGAAGTCTATAAATGTGTCTTCACTGCTTATCTAGCCCTTGATCCCTTCGGCTCAAGCTCGACTTCATGTCCCCGGATAGACACAATAGCACATACGCGAACCCGCAACCGGAGGATCCTGCTTGAAACCGATCAAGCAATTTGCTGCGGAATTAGGAGAAAGCCCCTTTGTTGCTCGACCACACGAGCATTCACACTCTCTTTCACAGTGCAACCTCCTCGACATGCTCGAGAAAGGCGCACCTCCGGACCTGGCGGTCCTTGTACTCATCGGCAGTATACCACCGGCTCGGCCTCCTACAGGCTACCCGGGCACCTACCATCTACCTCGCTCTCGAACTCTGGGTAGCATCCTCGGCCAGTCTACGCAACAAAAGAAAAACTTCCAGTTACAAAAACGCCCTCTCACCGACTCAAAGAGAAAACAAGTAGGCACCTGACCACACAGATACCCAAGTAATATTCGAAACCCTAGCTCACGATACCAAAGTATGCTTGACCATGTCTTTGAATTAGAGCCGCCTGAGTGAGAGTCATTAAAATCCGAACACGAGTCACCAAACCGATGGGCGACTCGGTTTAAAACACAATTCGTTTTTCATCCAAAAATGTGATCACCAATTAAGTTTCCCAATCAAAAAGCAGTTTTTAAAATTTATAATCTATCATTTGATATCAGCTTTGACGACCCATAAATATATACATATCCCAAAATAAAGTAATGCCGGCAAGGCTACAAAAGGAAGTAAATCTTGAACTTCGAGAATACAAAATGACAACGGCCGACAAGGCTAAAGTTTGAAAATACAAGCAATCAAAGCGGTTAATGACACGTCAAAATCGGTATTTGTGAGGATCCTCACGCCACCCGATGCTCACTAGCCTCGGAACAAAACTCTGAGTGCTTGGCTCGATTACCGCTGTCAGCTTTGGCACAAATGAAATGCAAGCCCAATGCGAAAAGGGTGTAAGCGCGAGAAGCAGATGAAAGAACTTAACGGGGGTGAACTTGCCATACGAGCAGGTCAATCAATAACAGTCAAATATGAATACAATACATATATCGGGACTACCTAAAAGGTCATACAACATAATTCACGGAAGTCTCGGACATAATACATGAAGATATAATAGAAGGTTTGTGGCTTACCTGATTCTAGAAAATCAATAGACTTCAATGATGACTAAAACTCTAGTCATCAAACCTCTATCTCATATCCCCACCCAGGTATACCAACCTCTAATGCGTATATACTCAATCCAGTCTACACAGGGAATGGACTAATCAATAATCACCCAGCAACATACGCGGTATAAAGGCCAAAACCTTATACACAAAGTATAAGGCACGTCGCACTTATACACAAAGTATAAGGCACGTCGCACTCATACACTAAGTCACAGACACGCCGCTCTTATACACTAGAGTATAAGGCACACAGCTCTTATACATTAGAGTATAAAGGCGCGCGCCTTTATACACTAAGTATAAGGCACGTATCGTCAGCGTATCTGCGGAGGAGGTCACCCCGGCCACAATCATCCAGCGTAGGTCAAATCCGATACCGAGTCACCTCGAGTCATAGATAACTCTAATATACCTCTCAAAACCGGCTACTCTGCTCCCAAACAACCAAGCACACGGCTAAAAATCTCACGATCGTAAGTCAAACAAATGCCGACAAGGCCACAAAAATCATAAGTGCGACAAGATACAGAGAAATCAGAGAAATATAAGTTAAGGTTAATTACTGTACCTCAAGCAATCTTCAACGCCACGAGAATATAATCATATAACAATTACATGTATGTCATTCCCACATAATCATATCGTAATAACATGTATATCGTTCACCATAATCATATCTGATAACATGTTCACACAATTTATAATGAATACGTGAAGTAACACCAGGTAGAGATAAGTACTTCGCCTACGCTAGCTACACATAAGGCCATGAAAAATAATCAAGAATGCTTTGCCCTTTTCCACGATCAACGCCCTAAACAACACCCGAAATTATAATCAAAGACTGCTACTATACGGCGTTCTAGAAGATACATAACCCGACTCTTAGGGAACTATCTACAGCAGGTCTAACATAGCGGATAAACTATCGAATTATAATCCCATCGGACCTGACCCAATCGATCCCTGCTATAATTCCATCTTGTTACTTAATCATTACAAATCAATTTATAAGTCATTTAGTTAATGTTAGGTCATAATTAACAACTTTATCTCAGAAATATCAATTATAACTCAACTTGGAATTAACACTTTTTCAACTAACTACCTTTAATCAATTTAAATCACCAATTTAACATCACAACAACTATAATAAGGTCCCCGATATAACCTCACACACATTTAAAGTCTTGAGAAAAATATCACCCAGGAAAAGTCAAGCTGAAAACCTAAAGTCAACCCGGCCAACATCCTCCAGCGACCTCACAAGTCATGGATTAAACGCCCATACATCATAGAACCCATAACATGCCCAGAATCATCATAAAATTGAATTATGGAAAAGTCAACTAAAGTCAACTATGTCGAAACCAGTATCTCGAAAGACTTGAAATTTCTTACCTTAACTTCGAGAAGAGAATGATGGGAGAAACGATATTCTACCTTGATTTTGATTTGAAGCGACAAAGCTGAAGAAAGAAATGGAAAAATATTCCTTGCGAGAGTGTGCTCGGCCAAAAGCAAAGAAAAAGATATGAAGATGATGAAGTGTTGTGATGATGTGGAAGATAAGCATGCCAAGATATTTTAAAACCTCGAGTCGTTCGGTTTGGTTAATTTCTCACATTTATAAGTATTTAATCTCCCACGAACCCGATTCCAAAAGATAAAATATTCCATGACAAAAACTTCACTAAGTATAAATGTAATTCGGCTAAAAAATTTCTGAAATAATATTATCATCGAAATTATTTATCTTTGTCCCCGGGTCCGCGCCGACGAAAAAATTAAATTTTTTTTTAAATGTGACGGTTATTCTGATTAAACAAAAGATACTATTAGGACCATAACTCTTAAGAGAGCTCATAAATTCATACTTTCGATCTTTGTTGTGGTTAGAATGAAATGCATAGATGCTGAGTCGGTTAGTGCGATACGTTATGTGTTGATCAGTATTGAGCTCAGCGGAGGCGGTGACCATTGTGTCGGGATATAAGAGGCATATGGTCGTCCCTAAGACCTGAGTTATTAGAGTAATAATTTAACTAATAGCTTCCAAGTCAATTTCGGGATGGTACCATACGAAGCTATTGGAGGAAATATAGAAGTCTAATACATTAGGAATAGAGGTGAGAGAAAAGATATTTCTGATGATTTGATGGAGAAATCTATGGAATAAAAAAAAATGATATATTGAAAGGCATTTGAAAGTGGCTTTGGGTATGTTAAATGATTAATGAAGAAGTGATATTGATGAATTATAATATGGCAATTTAAATCTGATTGTGGATGCATGGAACTGTAAAAGGAAGAATGGTTGTCTGAAAGAATATACATAGTGATCGAAGAGGGAATGTCCAAAGAAAATATTGTAGCATTAAAATTTTGTGAAAAGGTCATAATGTAAGTGACTAATTGAGCTAATGATAGTTATTGTCATGATAAGGGTTAATAAGTAGGTGGTATGGAGGATTTGTTGACATTTATAACATGGTTTATATATATATATATATATATAATATATATATATATCTTGTTGGAATACGGAAGTGAGAATCTTGATGTTAATTTATCATACTGAGACTATAAATATGTGATATTAAGGATATGATGTTAGGATGAATTATTATTGATATGACATGTTGTGATGTGATATGATGATGATGGATGATTTGAGCAAATGAGATTTGATGTTGGTTGTATGTGGTAATGTTGTTACGAAAATAGTTGTTATGCGAATACGTGATATTGTTGTTATGTAATTATGTGTGAAGCTCTATTCTAATTAAGTGGTAATGATGAGATATATAGTATGAGGGTATATGATGATAACATTGAACCTAGTTGATATTTGCTATTGTGATTGTTGTCTTAAGATGTCATGAGTTGTGATATGTTGTTATAAGCGTAAGCGTGGGTAAACATGGAATAAGCATTGCATGTGGAGTAAACATGGAGTAAGCGTACAAGTGGAGTAAGCGTAAAGTAATGGAGTAAGCGTACCGTGGACTAAGCGTTGAATAAGCGTAAGCGTGGAGTAAACATGGAATAAATGTAGCGATGGAGTAAGCGCAAACGTAGGGTAAACATGAAGTAAACAATATTGAGTGACGTTGATGAGTTATTTGTATGTGTACGTGATGACGTGTTGTTGGGACTTTGCATATATGTTTATATGTTGGGTGTGATATATTTGTTATGAGGAGTTACATAGATTTTTTTCGATATTTGTGACTTGATTAGTGCGATAATATATAGTTATTTATCTATATGTGGATTCGTTGAAGTGAATATGTGAAAATGATATGATTAAGTTTGACATATAGAAGATGGTCAGATGATGATATGATAATAAATAATGAAGAAATAGATGCATGGAGATGTTATGGGTAGGTAGTATATCTTATGTTATAGCGTGAGGTAATGTTAATGTGTTTATGAGATATTATGTGAACTATGAACATGATTACTATAATGTAAGAATTTGTTTGAGTGATAAGATGTTATGATATTAGATAATAAGAGCGTATTGAAAGGTGAGTTGCGACAATAAGACAAATCGAATTGTGAGTAAATTTCGAGGACGAAATTTTATAAGGATGGTAGATTGAAATAACCCGTTCCGTATAAGTATTATTTTAATAATATTTTAGTAGCTCGGTGGTGTGTCATGTGGTGAGATTAAAATTTTTGGAGAAATATTAAAATAATATTAAATTAGCGATGGGAATTGCTTCGAAAGGTAGTATAAACATTTCAGTGGGTATAGTTAAAGCGAATCGAGAAATATCTGAGTAATAACGGACATAATTTTGGCGTGTAGTATTGTTGGTGTAATATATATTTTATTTAATTTAACTACCACGCATAAAATGCAAATCATCCTTGTTTTGTCATGAAACTACTACCTAACTAACTTGGGTTAACTTAACTTAACTAGGGTGGACTTAGCTTAAAAAGTAAGCTATCATATTTCTATAAAAAAAAATCATCCTCCTCCCCCAAAAAGAACCCAAAATCGTGAGTCTCCCATTTTCCTCTAAAACAATTCTTCCATTTTTGAATCAAACTCTAGGATCATTTACTCAACTTACAAATACCTAAGGCATTCTTGAATCCTTTTATTTTTTGTTTAAATTATTTATTTTAAAGATGAAATAAGAAATAAATAGTAAAAATATTTCAAAATTATGAAATTCATTTTGTAGGTGATTTGACACCTATAATTGAATTATGAAAATTTTTTAATTTTAATTCATTTTATATTTATTATAAATTTGAAATTTAAATGGCTAGGAAAAATATTAAATATTAAATAAATATCATACATTTGAAAAAAAATTAAAATAAGTAAATACGGATATTTTCATTGTAGCATGAAACTCCAACAAAATTTGGAGTGATTTGAAATTTTGCTATTTTTTGTGATTTAATTACTAAAATATCATTTTAAATAAAAATAATAATTTTGGACCTTATAAATTGAAAGTAGTGTTTTGAAACATTTGCATATATATTTGAGCTAATTCCAAATATGAGAATTTATAATTGTTTTAGTATTTATTTGATTATGGGTGTTAAAATGATTACAATTGTATTTAAATGGAAAAATTTATTTATTGAAAAAATTATTTTTTGGACAGAATATTTAGTACTCTAATTATATTTTGAGTGGAAAAAATTTATGAGGATTATGGAATAATGTTAGTATTTAATTGGTATTTTATCAAGTAAAATAAATGAACTTTAAAAGGAAATGTTATTTTAAAATGGGGTTTATATTTTGGAAAATCATAATAAATATGGTTTTTGTTTGAGTTGAGATAGATGTATTAATTCAAGCCGAGAGATACCCGTTGAGCCATTAGTTAAGAAATATACTCAGTTAGAAAAAATGGCCATAGTAATGTATTTGCGTTGGATAGGATTTGAGTAAGAACCGGGCGCGTGGAATAGCTAGTTGACTTGAATTGCTTTTATACTTGCGTGAGTACAAATCTACGTTGGTAACCTTTCATATATATATGTATGTTTATATATTTCTTTATGTGTTGGCAATGGTTATATTAGAATGTATATTGGCTTGGTAGAGATTGATGTTATGATATTTTTTGTGGTTGTTTGTGATTATATTATGAGTGTTGTGTGTGATACATTGTTGCGTGTGGTTATGTATTGTTATCGTTGGTATGTATTTTCTTTGCTTAGGTTGGTGGGTAGAATGAAGTTACGATATGCATATTGATGGAGTTTGCTCGATCGGGAGGTTGTAGTATGCATATTGATGGGTTGCTTGCCCGGTGATCGAGGAGAATGGTACATGCATATTGATGGGGTTGCCTCGTCGGAGGTTGTAGAGATGTATATTGGTGGATGATATGACACGCATATTTGATGTGTTTCCCAGAAATGATGTTATATTATATATAATGGTGGGATGCCCGAGATGATGGATATACCGGTGGAGGATGGATATGCGGATGAAAGGTTGGACATGCGGATGGAGGTTTTGGATATTGCTCGATTTTGTTGGACTTACTTTTGTTGTTTATGTTGTTTACTTGAATGAACATTTAATTATGCATAGTTGATGTTTATGAATATATGTATGGAGTATATATATATGTTTGATGTCTTTACAGGGATGTTTGAATAAGGGTCATCATGTAAAGCCATGAATGAGAAGTTGTTACCTTATTTATGCATGTTATTCATTATGCATATGCTCTTATATATAAATGTGATTATATATGTTTGGATACCGTTAGTGGTATTTGTATTCACTAAGTTTCGCCGGCTTACCCCTTTTACATGTAAGGAGGCGTTTTATGCCTAGGTTTTTAGGGAGTTGTTTGCTAAAGGTTGCAAGGTGGATTGACAAATTCTTGATTAAGATGGTAGGTGAGGCGATTGCAGTGCCTAGGAAGTCCTCAGCGATCCTTCATACATTCATTTTCCTTTTATGCGTGTCTTCAAAGCGATGTTGTCTTTTGAGGAGTCATGTTAGACCATATTATTACCATGATGTATTTTGGAGATTATGTCGTTATAATGTTTTGGTCGTACTAAAACAACTTGATATGATTGTTTGGATGATGCATTTTTTAGTGGTGTTGTTGGTTCACTCCGATGAACAAAAGTGTTTTATAAGTATGTCAAATGAAGTCCTTTTATGTTGTTATTCATCGGTTGTGAGCAGAGATTGTTCGGGGTTGATGGCGATCCTAACCTCGAAATTGTGGCTGGGATGAATGGATTATAATTTTGGTATCGAATTCTAGGTTTAAGATCTATGTGTTATCTGTGGTACACAATGAATGAAACACAATAAATAGGTGATACAAGTAAATTATGTCTAATGTAGTTGAAACACAATGAATGAAATAAATTCACATAGGAAAGGCTGACTCTGACCTTTAAATTAAATTTATTCATACTCAGCTGTGAGACAACTCGAGAGTTATGTTTAATAAACAAACTTTGAAACATCTAGTATAGAAAAGTTAACATTATGTCAAGTAGACATAATTTAACAAGGATCTAATGTTGAGATTATATCTCCTTATATATAACCCGAGGAGAGAAAGGTATTTACTTCCATCTACTATAGAATTACAATTTATTCTATGTATAGTATCTTTTATTATGAAGTATAAAGGGTGAAATAAATATATGACTTGAGCATTATTCAAAGTGGCAAGCTCCTTAGAACTCATTCCGTTGTTAGAACCGCCCGGTCATACTCCGGGATTATTATGTTGATAATTCACGATGCGGTGCTAATACCTAATACAAAGAAGGCAGATGATGATATGAATAAATCATACTCCGATAGATGACTTGAGGTCATCACAGGTGAGATATAGAATTGGAATATGAATTAAGTATAAAAGCTGGCTCTGTTGCACTTAGATGGTGATTAAATCAAAAGTAAGCGTGTTTCGTTAAATGAACATATAGTCATAAATGAATCAAACATTTGGTTTCGACCAAGTTGAATGTATTCATTGGTTGACTATGCTCATGTCTATTTCAAACTCATTCCTTATTGATTACCACGATGTTGTAACATGTGTGTTTAAGTGAGTGATCCAAAGAATGTTCCTAAGTAATGATCAGTGATGATGGATACTTGACATTGTTATTGCAAGTTCACATCTCAAATGAGAATAAAAAGGAAGACGGTTATACTATTAGTATCCAAGTTGTAAACTTGAGATACAGTATAATGGAGTTAGAATCGTCATCTTGATATTTTGATTGAAATCAAAAGAGTCAAGAGTGAAAATGAACATGAGTTCCTTAAAGGTTAGTGGGAGCACAAGCGCATAATCTTTACACATTGAGTACTAAATGAATCCTAAATACGACAGAAGGTATGATCTTGAATTGATTCTTGTACATTTGTGAGCGATTACACATATATGACACTTATGCTATATTAGTCACGAAATATAAGCTTAGATGACATTTGCTTGTTAAGCTATAATGTTTCATGAAGCAATGAATAAAATCTATGATAGATTAAATTCTATGATAGGCAGTTATCTTATTGACAAAGCAACTCTCTATTAGAGGTTCGTTCCCACAAGTAAGGACCTCAATTGATTGAGAGTGGTTGGAATCTATTACATGGTAATATGATTCACCGTATGCCATGTCAGGATCATGTGTTGTACATCACGACCATGACATAGCACGATTCCCGTAATAGGAATTGTGGGGTTTTACTAAAGGTATTCACGTGGATTCGGAATATGCTTTGTAGTAACTTTAGAGAATATAGAGTAACTATGGTTCAAGGAATAGATAGATTAGTGATTTTCACCTAGGCCCGAATATGAGAATAGTGTCATGGACGGTTTATTCATGTGGAACACTATTAGCCAAGAAATTACATTAATGGGGCTAAATTACAGTATATTCGAGATAGCTTGAGCTCGGTATTACAAACGTGCAGTCGATTTGTATTGTTGGTAATGTTATTAAAAGAATATCATTTAATAAGATAGATGTGTTTAACACACTTTAATTGTGTTAATAAGCACGCCCAATGATAACTTAGAAATGGCTAAGCGCCATAAAACTTTGAAATAGTCTTTATATATGCAAATCGAGTTTATCCTTATTACACTTAACTGAGGTTGACAAGCGAGTGTAAGTTGTTGAGGAAGAAAGCGGACCTAGATGGTAATGTCTCTGAGTTTAAAGGCCAAAGCTTATGACAAAAGGAAAACCCGTTTGTCCTGAGATGTATATAACTATATCATAATAATCTTAAATTGCTCGTTGATTCCATGGTTGAGAGACCGCGGATGGATGTAAAGACTACTTGTAAGTAGCTTTCTGGTTAAGGACGTGATTGTAATCATTGTCTTCCGACTTTGCATGTCCTAAAGGACCTAAGAGATTCATGCACGCTTAAGGATCCACGTGTGGACTTGAGCAAGCATCTCGGAGTTGATATAAATCAAAGTTTGATTAAATCAAAGTTTGATTTCACGAATCGAAGAAGCGAAGGATGCAAGGTTCGGTGGGGAGCTAGTTCACTTATTTTGGAATAAGTTAAGCGTCGATTCAGACAAATTCTTGTCTTACAATGCGATTGTTAACTAAATTATATCAATGCGTAATTCATTCATATAGTCATTTATTGTTTCCACGTTAGTTGAATTAATAAATTCAATGAAATCTGCGGTTTCTAGAAAGACAACTTGTGAGCATTGACAAGAGAACCTCTTGAGTCTAGAAACGTCAAGATAACCAATTGTCCAGCAGTCGGATGCCCCTAGCTGGTTTTAAGGGCCAGCGGCATTTGATGACCAGCAGGTGATTGATTGATGATCAATTTTCTTGAATCATGAGAGCTTGTAAGTAATCAATCTTAGTGTCGGTTTATAGCGATGAAGGCGGTTGACCGACTGAAATCATAGAAGATATGTATATCACAACGTCCTATGAATTTTGTTTAGAAGCGTTGAAGTTTAGAAATTCTTAGACACAACGTATACAACTATCTATGTTGAATGAGTTGTGTGTTACATTATGTCAAGCGTCTGTCTTAAGCGGGGGATCATAATAGAATATGTTAGGTGACACGATGTAGAAGCGATAGATGTTGATATATTATTGGGATTTATCCATCGTTGATATACAAAGGTAGATCTTAAGTTTTGTAACTGATTCTCGTGCCCGGCGTTGTCGATTTATCGATTATGGTTTCATAGTTTGAGTAAAGAAATCGTGGGTGTTTCATGGCCTTGCCCAATAGTTAGTGATAGTGTTTATTATATAGTGTTTTAATTTCATTGCATTATTAGGCGATGTTATTTTACCTTGTCAGATATAATTTGCACTTGTTTCATTTTATTTGAGTTTAGGCAATTATCGGTTAAAGTGAAGGAGTCGGGCTTTGAATTGAGGAGATGGCGCGGTCATAAATTTACATGAGTCGTGATCCAAGAATAAATTGATTACGGCCCATTAATATTAGGTTATGACAACCTATTAAAGGAAGAGTTAGAGTAAAAGAGGATCTACGAATTTCTAGATCAAGAATTCATCATCTTTGTTGGAGTTTTTGGCACCGTTGAGGCGAGAAGCAATTGAAGTTAATTACATATTGCACAAAGGCGAAGTTGGAGTTGATTACTTTTAATTGGTTGAATAATTCTAATTCAAGATATTTTTATTAATGAGATGAATGCCATTAATTTTATGTATTTACTTATGTCTTTTATTATGATATTTATTATTAAATCGGGACCGTGATGTAGTTGGATCGGATGGTTTGATTTTCTTGGAATTAATTTAATTCTACTTTTCATAATTCGATTGTGTCGTAATTAGTGTTAATATCTTGATATCAATATTAAGTCGTTCATATAAGTGATTAATTTCACTGAAATAGGGTTGTCGACTACGAATTAATAATCAAGAACACATGTTTCAATTACCATAGAAATATAGGTAATGCCATGTGCAATTTAATAAGCATCTGTTATTAAAAGATCTCCTATTTTAAGCTATCATAGAGATATAGTTAGTTTCTTAGGGGACTTAATTGGTGTTAAGCTGAAATGTCTCGATAAATGTAGAATGCTTGTTATGAATTAATAAGTAACTACTAGGTAAGTTGAATCGGCGATCCGATGAAATCGTGTCTGACTATACTTGAATATTAAAAGTAAGATTCACTTTTGTGCATTCATTTAGTATTAGCTAATTTACTTAGTCAATTTAGTTAAGTAGTCAGATTTAAGAATTTTACTCTTTGGTATTAGTTAATTAGGATTAAGAAAAAGACTAGTACTTAGTATATTGGAATTTGTGAGGCGATACTAGGTGCTATCCATTATACTCTTGGACACGACCCGGTCTCGACCGGAACACATAAATTTGTGTTGTCAAGTTGGCCATTTGCCGAGGATAAACTTTGTGTTATTTCTTGATGTGTTATTAGTTGTGTTTTTGTTCACGTGTTTACATTGATTTGGGGTCGGCGGATTTTCTAGTGCAATATGCCTAGTAAACCTAAGCGATCAAAAGGTGGTCCCAGGATAAGTCCATGGTTTTGCGTCAACCCAAGCTCCTGTTTTCACGTTCACGGATGATGCTAATTAGGCTTGGTATAAAGAGAAAGGACAATGTTGTGCTTTTGACGGTAAGGGGAAGGCGTGAAAAGTCTTATGAGATTTGTGAATATTTTGAGAACTTCGGTTGGGATGTACTTTTTAGCCTCCTACTCGAGTTTATGTCGATCTTGTTAAAGAATTTGTATTTTGACATGGAGGACAAAGGTAACATCAGCACCACTTAGTCATTCAGGCAACTATCTGAGGGGTTCTATGGGTTTTAATGTAGAGGGAGCTTATCTCAATTTCTGGAGTTTCCCTCGGCAGGAGGGTTGCTTTGACACTAGAATGCGAGAGAGGATGATGGCCAGCGGATCTAGAGGTTTGATTTCCGGGTTGTATATCTTGTGCTGCTGACCTAGATGCAGTCTCACATTATTAGTTCCTTTAAGGATGGGCACTCCCTACATGGCGTAATAGGAGCAGATATCCGGCCACACGGGTTGGTGCTCTGAGCGTCTGATGTGTATTGTTGCATGGTAGTGTAGTTCACACTCTTCGTGTGGCGAGCGTTAGGAAGAGAGATGTCTATTTTCTATAAAGGATGTTTCATGGGTTGGATGGGTTAGAGTGCCTGACTGCGCTATTCTTATTCAGTATATGTGTCGTGTGCATTTGTCTAAGCATGCTGCATTTGTTTATCCCAGACTGCTAACATTAGTATTTGAAGCCGGTTTAGTATTGCCCTGAACTCACCACATGTTTGAGTCAGACGAATCAGGTGTTCACAAAAGCTCATCACAGAGGCAGGAATCCCAGGCTGTAAGTTCATTTCTTGCAACAAATTTTGTCCCGGCCGGTTACCCCACTTGTCTGAGGACCTGCAGATAGTGATCGCACATGGAGACAGTGGATGGTGCACTTGATCGGAAGGTGGATGCTCAAGAACTTGTTAAAGGGCATATTTTCTTAGTGGGCCTTGAGGGATCTGCGTGCCTCCACGTCCATGTACCCAATTCCGAATTGCCCTTTACTGGCTTGTCGAGGAAAGTTTACTTGTTTACTTTCTTCGTGTTGTCATTGAGGGCAATGTCTTGTTCAGAGTGTAGGGGGTGCGTAATGATTGACTCATAGAAGTATATGATAAGTTTAACGGATGATTGATGTATCCATGATCAATAGTAAATTGTATGTCATTCGATGATGATTTTGAGGCATGATTGATTGAGTTTTGACTTGACATTGCTTAGGCTAGTGTGATGTTTTGATTGAAGTTTAGTGGATGGCACTCTTGTTTATTAAGATATTTTCCCTACTGGGTAGGATTTTGTACTAATTTTATCTTTGGAGTTCTTTCTTGTGATGCTCATGTGTTTTAGAACTTGTTTGAATCTATATCTGTTACTTTATGTGCATGCATACAAAAATGATGAAGGCATTTGGAGTGCAATAATCAAATTATCTCAAAGGCTTCCACCCGTGTATTATCCACTTTTTTTTGAGCCTAAGTGGCCTTTCTTTGTGATTCTACACTTATGACCTAAGCCTTGTGTTGTCCCTACTTGGGGGTGTGTAATTTTGAATTCTCTATATGTTGGTTGTGGCTTGTTAAGAGCTTCAACTTGATCGAGTGTGGGGAAAGAAACTGACGTTGGAAGGGTTTTAAAAAAAAAAAAATATATATATATATATATATATATATATATATATATATATATATATGAATAAGTAATATGGCAAGTGAAGGATGGTGCCAAATGGAGATGATATTGCCAGAATGTTGGGTTGAAGTTGGCAGATGTTAGACATGCTGCTGACATAATTGATCCCAGTTGCGTCTCCTCGAGTATTAAAGTCGAACCAAATATTTTTCACACTTACTTGAATAATACAATTACAACCTATAAAAGACCTTCGATTTATGTTGCATGCATTGTTGATGGATGATGTATAACCAAGCATATGGTAGAAACATTTATGATTCAATTAGCGTAAGCAATTAACCACTGTTGTTGAGTGATGTGAAGTAGAAATTCACTAAGCGAATTGTCTACTCTAATGAATTGATGATATTACGTTTAGCTAAGTAGGAAAAGAGCCATTACTCATGATTGATTGTTGTCGAGCTCAATGATATCTGAAAGAACTTAGTCATGGATGTTTTAATTTATGCCGTTCTCCTCATCGTTCTTAAAGACTAAACAAGATCCTTAGAATGTGAAGTGCGATAAGTGTTTATTACATAATTGTTTTGAGAAGACTGGATTAGCGTATTAGGCTGATGTAATTTTACCTTAATCAAATTATAATTTGCACTTGTTTTCGTTTTTATTTGAGTTTAGGCAATTGCTCGGTTAAAGTGAAGGAATCGAGGCTTTGAATTGAAGATATGAGTAGTCACTAAAATTTACATGGTGTAGTCCAAGAATAAGTGATTCGGCCCATTAATATTAGGTTATGGCAACCTATTAAAGAGGAGGATTAAGTAAAAGGGGATCTCTTAATTTCTATCAAAGATTCATAAATCTTTGTTGGAGTTTTTGGGCGCACCATTAGGAGCTGGCAAGAAGCAATTGAGAAGTTAATTACATATTGCGCACAAAGGCAAAGTTAGAGTTGATTACTTTTAATTAGTTCGAATAATTTTAATTCAAGATATTTTATTATTAAGATGATTATTTATGTATTTATTTATACTTTTATTTATGAAGCCCAATTTTATTATTAATTAGGACCATGATGTAGTTGGATCGGATAGTTCTTGGAGGTTAATTTAATTCTAGTTTCATAATTGATTATTGTGTAGTAGTATTTAATATCTTGATATCAATATTAAATCGTTCATATAAGTGATTAATTTCTAGAAATAGGGTTGTCCTTTACGAATTAATAATCGAGCAACGTGTTTCAATTACCATAGAAATATAGGTAATGTGTGTGCAGACTAATAAGCATATGTTATTAAGATCTCTATTCTAACTATCATAGAGATATGTAGTTGGTTTCTTAGGGAGACTTAATTGGTGTTAAGCGAGGAAGTAATATCAATGCATATGGAATGCTTTTGTTATGAATTAATAGAAAGTAAGTACTAGGTAAGTTAGATCGACAATCCATTGAAATCGTGTGTCAACCCTTCAAATATTAAGTAGATTGCTTTTTGTGCATTCATTTAGTATTAGCTAATTTAATTGCTTAGTCAATTTAGTTAAGTAGTCTAGATTTAAATTTACTCTTTAATTATTAGTTAATTAAAATTAAAGAAAAGACCTAGTACTTAGTATATTTGGAATTTGTGAGGTGATACCGTTTCTTATTCATTATACTCGCAAGACCGGTCTCGACCGAACACATAAATTTGTGTTGTCGGTTAGCACAGCCAGTAGAGATCGCGAGACAAAGGAATTATATGTCGTCCAAAGAGAAGTGTGAGTGTTGAATGATAGTTATTGGTTTCATTTATAATGTCCATTCTGCGATAATTGTTGTAACATTCCATTTACTAGTTTAGTGAATGTGATTACATAAATGAAAAATTCAACCATAGTAATTGTAATTACTAATTGAGTTCTCACGATAATATCGAGTTATACGGATTAGTAGATAGAGCATAACCGTTATAAATAATATGCAGCAGTATATTATATTATTATCTGACGCTATTATCCCCGAGCCTGATCACACACGTACAATAGCGTTGAGTTATATTTCATGAATGAAATAAAGCGATTGCGCTAAATCGAGTTGATTTATGTCCATGAACCAATTCTCCAATCGAGAATTTTACATTGATAATGTAAAATATAAATTGGATAAAACAGATTAATCAACTAGTGGGTTTTAATTATTTAATAGTTGATTGAGTTCGTTAGTAACTTGTTAGTTATAGTAATAACTTGTTAGTGTTTAATTTACTTAAACGTTTAATTAAATTAAACGAGCACCTTTCTCATTAACTATTCGGTTGGGCTTTAGATTAATAATGAACCCCTATATAAGTGAGTTTTATTATTAGGTTTGATAACTGAAAGATGACGACTAAACCTATCACCAAACAAATCCATAGCCTCTGCTATACAGAAGGTCGTGTATCATCAAGGCAAGAATTTGAAAGTTGGATTTCAAAGGAAGCCGTGTTGGTGATTTGTTTCCCGCCCCGCGTGTAAGTATTAGGAACATTACGGTATTCATATTGTATTATGATTTAGATCTCGACATTGTAACAATTAATCAGTCTTGTTATGCGATGTTGAATAGTTATTCAGTTACGATATAGAAAACTCTTATGCATACCAGATTTTTTTTGGGCGTGAAAACAAGTGTGACTTTTTTTATCATCGATTATCCAGCGTTCTAACAAACTCAGTATATGATTTGACCCTTCTGGTGTGTGTAAACTAGAATTACCTAATGTGGTGGTAGAGTAATTGGGAATTCAAGGAGGCTGGTAGTAAATGTGGTGTTCTTCAGTCATTTATGAGTACTCTCAGCATTAATATATTATTCTATATTATTTAGATGCGATTTTATGACAATTAAATTGATCCTTTGATGGAGTTATTTGTTTTAAATTTTTATTCGAAATATTATATTTTACCATCATCTACTTCTTTATGGTACATTGTAATAATTAAATAGGGTTATAATCACTTAAGGTACAATACAAATTCAACAAATCTGTTTCTTGCAATTTAAGAGTTTGCAATTCTTGATTATCAAAAGGTGACTTTGGTTGAAAAACAAGACTTGAGGGGAGATTATTTGTCGTGGGGAGTGAGGTGATGATCGATTATGGAATTTCTCCCGTAAGTTGGCAAAGTCATTGCATTTTTGGATTAAGTGAGTTTGATTGAATTGTTGTTGAAAGATAAGATCATTTTACGGTAGTCAAATTGTCCAAAAGGCACTGAGTCATTAAGAAGGGTTATTATTAAGGTCCATTGAGATAAGATGCATTGTGATAAGAGAGAAAATGTTGTTATTTTGGATGTGAGAGGTTAAGGTGGTTCCAAATGGATTTTGAGAAGGGGCATTGAATGAAAAGATGGTTAGAGGTTTTCATGTGTTCGGGACAAAAGGTGCATTGGGTAGAGAAGCTTTTGTTTGTTTTATTGATAAGATTGGCTTTGGTTGGAATTGGTCAGAAGAAATTTCGAGGAGGAAAATTTTATTTTTGCGGGGAGCTTGAGTTTCCATAGTTTTTTTCGGATATTCTTAGGAATGAAGTTATGGGTAGAAGAGGTTTTGATGGAATCCAGGTTGTTTTTGTGAATGAATTGGTAAATGTCTCTAGTACGGAAGGTGTCCTTGGGCCATCAATATTCATTTTCATTACCCATTGAGTGCGATTTTGATAATTTGATCCTTGATATAAGAGGGAAAGAGAGAATGAAGGAGGGTATGTTCCGATAATTGACATTGATAGAAGTTCATAAAATTTTTAGGATAAGGGAAACAAAAAGGTGTTTGATTCAGACGTTGGGAATTCAAGAATCATTCCGTACTATTTAGTTTAATTAGTAGCTGGTAGTTGCGTTATAATCTCACGCTTACTAATACCGGAATTTGATTTATGTGCAACTAACGTGAGCAATTTTCTTGAACCTTCTTGTACTATTTGGTGCCCAAATCCTATATAGATACTTATTTATCATCAGATTGTAAGGCCAAGTACAATGGATTTCCTTTTTATAATGAATAAGATGTCCAATAATGTGTATTCTAGTATCTCAAATTTCCAACATAATTTGTGCGATGATTTCACACCGTCGAACTACGAAGCATGGGACCATTACATTCTTTAATTTGTATTTATTCATTTTGATTATTTAATCATTTGTTTTGTTTATAGAGATATATATACATACAATCCTCATTTAAATATTTTTTGTTCTTTATTTATTTTAATTTAATTAAATACGATAAAAATATAAATATAACTAAATATAATCTTGTGGATGATAACACCTAAAGTTCTTGGTACAATTGAGCTTTATCTTATATATTATTACATAATTTATTTTATTATTAACAAATAAAATTTACAATGATAAAGTTATTAATAACATTGATAATAATATTTAATATTAAAACAAAGATATAATTATAAATTAAATTAAATAAAATATTTTTTTAATATTGCATAAATTTATTTACGTGTCTAACCAAATAAAAATTGTAATAATAAAAAGTTATTAAGAATATTGAAAATAATATTTAATATTAAAACAAAAATATAATTATAAATTTAATTAAATAAAAATATTTTAATATTTCTTAATTTATTTTATTAATACAACAAATAAAAATTGCAATAATAAATATTATTAACCGTATTCAAAATAATATTTAATATTAAAAAATTAATTAAATAAAATATTTTTAGAAGAAATATAATTATTACATTATTAATAAGTAATATATATTAAAAATACTTTGGATATAATATTTATAATGTGGTATATATGTTATTGAGTTGGAATATTGTAGTAGATTGTGTTTGAAATAAGGCATCCGATAATCTTTGTGGAAAAGGTGTATGTTTGTAGTTGTTATTTGATTATGTGGAAGAGAGAAGATGTGATGTGGAAGAGAATAAGTAGATTAAATAAAAAACGATCATTCACGATCGTGGGGGCACCAGCCCGGCCTAAGCCTTATGCACATCGGGAGGAGGTAAATCGCGGGATATGCACATTAATTGAGTGCATTTGAACCTTCTGGTTACCACTATAACCCGAGGATCAGCCTTGTCCCAGCTGCCGAGGTTGACCTCAAATCGATTGCGAGCTAAGTGATATTGTCTAGCTAGAAGTGAAATAAATAAAGCCTTCTGCCCATCGCTAGAATTACAAATTGATACGACACTGGTTAACTATTCCAATGTGTACTTAATTGAAAATCCGATTCAATCTTGTTCAATCATCGTTCAAGTTGAATTATATTCATTTTTTGTCAATTGAAACAATCCGATAATTACATTTACATTGCTGATAAGTTATACATAGCTAACATATTGCGAGGCCGAACCAAAAAAGTCAACAACAATTCGTACATACTATAAATAAACCAATGAAATACATAACTAGATACCATAATTAAACCAATTAAAAGGCACAACTCACAAATGGCAAACATATTTTTCCAATTATATTAAAGTCTTCTAGATATTTTCTTCTTTACTACGTATAGATCTCTTCTCAATCAAATCATATTCAACTATTCTAATTGTTTTTTTTTTTAAAAGTCCATTCGGATTTGAAATCGAGACATGTTATTGTGAATAATATCGTGATAATTACGTTACCTAGTGGTTATTGAACTATACAACTTATTGAAGGCCACAAGAATTATTGGAGGAGATAAAAAGCTGCTGCTTCTGATGCATATGATAGTGATTTGTGAGATTATTTGAAGCCTTGTATTGTTATCTTATGTTTTTGCAGATTTTATGTACTCTCCTATTATTAGATACTCAAGTTGTGGATGTAATATTTTATTGGGTATTTATATTGGACTAATTTGCATGTATATCATTCAAATTTCAGCTTTTTGTCTTTTTTCTTGATTTGTTGCTATCCAAATCACAATTTTTTTTTAATTCTTAATTTATACCACCTCCATCTATTTTTTTTTTTTTTTTTTAGTTTTGAATTTTGTTGGCTATTTTTTTTTATAGTTAAAATTATAATAATTCTCAAGCACCCTTCATTAGAGATTCGAACCGTTGACTGATAAGGAGGGTGTTAGCTCAATTATTAGATTATTTCTGTTGGTTGGTTTTTCATATTTTGAATCGAAATATCTTTTATATGTTCGAATACAATTAATGAATATATATCAAGGTATATTATTTTTAATGCCCGTTATTATTAACATAATTATTTTAATTTGAAGTTAAATATATTTATATAAATTTTGTTAATTTTGATTATTGAAATATAAAGGGGACAATTTTATAGGGATGGGGGAATTAATTTTTAAGATGGAAAGGTTTTAACTTATTTGAGAGACACATGTTGATCCATTGAATGCCAAACAGATTTTATTTGCCACCCCTTTTGCCAATTTCTCTCTTTTTCAACCTCAATCACTCTCTGTCTCTTTATTTCCATGTTTATATTTCACTTGGTTATAAAAAAAGAGGGATTTTTTTAGTGTTGTATGCTAAAACGAATGATTTGGGTTGATTTTTTATTGTGATTTCATCCAAAAAGAGAAGAAATATACAAGCTTTATATAGGATTTGATGTTTGGCCAAGAAAGATTTCAGCTTTTTGATTAGTTTTGGATGGTATGGTAACACTATTAAATAAATTTGATAGTTTCTTGTGCATTTTTTCAACTTGAAGTTGTTTATCTGATTGGATACGTTGTATTTTTTCAATTTGATAAGGCCTATTTTGGTTTGGTTTATCTGTGAATTTGGTATTTGATTCTTGGAAAATAGATATTGCATTTGATGTGCTGATAGCATTTGATAAGAAATACTTCAGCTTTTTGGTCAATTTTGGATGGTATGATAACTATTAGATAAATTTGATAGTTTGTTGTGCATTTTTTCAACTTGGAAATAATTTATGGAGGACTGATTGGAGACGTCGTGTTTTTTCAATTTGATAAGGCCTGGTTTGGTTTGGTTTATCTGTTAACTTGGTATTTGATTTTTGGATAATCGATATTGTATTTGATGTATTGATGGCATTTGATAAGAAATATTTCAGTTTTTTGTTCAATTTTGGATGTTATGATAACTATTACATAAATTTGATAATTTTCTTTATATTTTTTCAATTTCAATCATTTGCCTGGGAACATGGTATTTGATTCTTGGAAAATAGATATTGTATTTGATATATTGATAGGATAGGATTTGTACATATTGTAGACCTTGTGTATTGTGATGCTCTTGGGCCTTAGTGGTAATGGTTGAGAAAATTTAGATGTATATCAGTATATGTAATTTGTGTGGTCTTTCTTGTTTTGATTTTGTCCTCCTTTTCCCTTGTATCAAGTATGGCTGTTCATATTTCAATACTTGGCAACTTTCTGATGAAAGTTCAATTTGACATCTTCTATTTTTCTTTTTCTTTCTTTCTTCTTTCTTTTTCTGTTTAGAGTTCAAATAGATTGAAATCTTTTTCATTGTTTTGTTGTTTGGTTTCCAAAATTATTTTCTGGAAACATTTTAGAGTTACAATCAATCCTTAAAAATATCTTGCTTATTACTTCAGAAATTTTGAGTGTTTTTAGAAGTGTGAATTGATTTTGATTCTGGATAGGTAATTGTTTTTTGTATTGCGAATAGATAGGGTTCCTGGACCTGGATGATTCATGCGTCGATTTTGAAGGAGCCTTGTAAAGCTTGAACTCCTGAAATGGAGAATTCTTGTGAATCCCTGAAGAATAATGGACACAAAGTTGATCCAGGCCTTCAGATAATAAGGCATCCTGCTTTTCCCCCCTCCTGCAATAAACCATCTTTGTCTTGGTTTGATATAAGGGTTTTCTATGTTCGAGTCAGCAATTTCGCCGTTGATGATTCCACCCCGCAGTCTCTTACTCTAAATCATATTCCCTTGAGCCGTGATACTATATTGGAGATAAACGGTGCCAGATGTCCCATTTATTCTGATGGTGTATCTTGTATTCTTCGAAGAGACCGTTTTGATAAGAAATCTGAAGAGGCAACTTTTGTTAGCACAGACAATGTGAGATCAACGGGGAGTGTGAAATTTGAGGTGTTCAGTAAAGAAGATCTAGTCCTTACGGGAATATTGGAGATGTCTGGTGATAATGGTGTTACTGGGGAATCGAAGAACATTGCAAGTGGATGGAGTTTGAATTGTGAATCTGTTATGAGTTGCGGCACCGGATTTCTGAAGGCTAGACAAGCCCTGAGCTCTGAAATGCTCTCACCAACAATAGAAGTTTACATTGCAGGTTGTTACTCAGGAACACCGATTATCTTAACAAAGACTCTGCAGCTAAATTATCGGAAGAAGTATAACAGAAAGGGGATGTTAGATGCAATCCCAGAATACGAAACTACTGAATCCCAGAAAGATGTATCCCCTAGACTTGATCTGCAGCTTCCTGATTACAACCTCCTGTAGAAGAATAAATTAATATAATGCCGCTAATCCAGTACCAGGCTTAACATATATGCTTCTGATTAGCTTTTCATGACATTTTGGTTAGGAGATATTCCCACATATATGCTTCTGATTAGCTTTTCATGACATTTTGGTTAACTTAACATGAACGAACCAATTATGACTTATTCATTTCTATTCAAGTGTGACATTGCATATGACCTCTATATAGACTGTACTAGTTTGACTAGGCCTTGCAGTTAGCTCATGCATATACTTTCCTGAAACATTCTTTGTCGTTGGGCATCTATCTCGACTAGCTAATCTGAACTGCTGAATAACTGTTTATCCTCGGTATGCATGGAGGGACGGCTCATACTTCCATAAATTTAAGTAATTATTAGAAAGTTTATGTTCAGTTGGTTATTGCCTATGAGGTCATCTTTCTAGAATCTTGGGGCATGAGTTCATGACCACATGACAAAAAAGAATATCCCATAGTGCCGACTACAGTACCTTGTCACCTTTTAGTCCGTCAGTTGCAAAGTTCATATTGCCCCCAATCAGAACCTCCAGTCCCATTAAGTATGTTGGAAGGAGCTCATTCATCTTACTTGGAAAACGTGCACAGTTCATGTGAGCAGGGTGGGTGACTTGTGGCATACTAGATAGATTGATAGTCATGATCTCTAGGATGCACCTTGTCCCAGTGAAGTAACATGTCTCCTAGACTGCATATGCCCCCTTAAGGCCTGAAAACTCTGAAGCGCCTAAAACATAATTAACTGTGGAACTAGCAATTAAGAGAATAGAGTACTTTATAGGAACTCACTGCTCCTTGAATCTTGTATAATATCTACTTAGGTTGTGTATGTATCTAATCAACATTGCAATTGTTTCCATCTTGCATGGTATGACTCCTTAGAGATAATTCAACTACACTATTGTTATAAAACCTATCAGTAAAAAAGTTAATCTACCTAGTCATAACTTGACTTCGCAGTTGTCATAAAAACTGATGACCTTTGTTTTTCCTGTGATGAAGAGACATACTTTTTAAATTGGAAAACTGAGCAAATTTCCAGTCAATTTATTTAACTGCACCCAAAATTCTGTACTTACAAATTTTTACTTTATTCTGCATTCAGATTTCTACAAAAACCACTGTTATGATGCACATATGACACGTGCCACTGAAATTATGTAGCTGCTCCTAGTTCATCTTTTGAGTTTTATTAAATGTATGCTCTTGTTTTGTAGCTTCCTGATTACAACAATTATTATAAACCCGAAGGCGAGGAAGACTACAATCAGGGTTACTGGGGCCAAACAGACTACATGGAAGGTGAAGATGGTGAATTATCCTGGTTTAATGCCGGTGTAAGGGTAGGTGTTGGTATTGGCCTTGGAATTTGTGTGGGCTTAGGCGTAGGAGTTGGTTTACTCGTCCGGACATACAAGGCAACCACGGGGACTGTCAGAAGGCGCCTTCTATAAATCTTTGGGACTTGAACTCTGCCTTTGCTCGCTCTATACCAGGTCAGCTGAAAGGTCCCTTTTAGAACTGTGTATCACATAAAGTTTAGCATTAGAAGAGAACAGTTCTGGAAGCACTGTATTCCGCAAAGCTTCTTAGTGTGAATGAGCTCATTTTATTTTGTTGTAAGCCATTTTTGTTAATTTCATCAACCTCGCGCCCCCGCCCCCGCCCCCTTTCAGATTTTTCGTTTGTTCTCCCAATAACAGTTTATGCAATTTGATGTGTAGATGAGTGCCAGTATATAGGTTACATGACCATGAACGAGACAGACAATGTAAAAATATTTTCTTGTCTTAGTATCTTTGTCCATACTACTAAACACCTTCCAGCTTGATTCTTAGATCAGTTCCAAAATTTCTACTGAGATTTCGTTTTTCAATTTATGTTTTTTATATATATATATGAAAGAGTATACAATAATGATGTATTTGGCAAATCACCGGTCTAATATCTGGTTAGTTGATAATATTCGTTAAAATTTTGTAGGAAGATTCTTGGTAAATTGTGTTGAGATTTTGCCTTTTGAGAACTAATTTTCATTACCTAAAGATTGGGAAGCCTGCCTTTGTCATCAGGACAACGCTTAAATGGTAAAGAGTTGAGAACTCTGCTCACTTGTGAAAATCAAAGTTATATATGATGGACCATCAACATTTGAGTTAGCCTCAACATTTTATGGTAGTTAGCCTAGTAGTACTTGAATATTGTCGTAATGATGATGAGGTCTTAGTTCATACTTGCTTTGATACAGATTGAGGAGTCGAAATTAGATCCAAATCGACTTAAATTGGGACATATTGAAAGGCGAAAGACATATTCAAAAGAAAGAATTAAATGCAATTTTGAGAAATTAGTACACGGTTTTTTAGGTGAGATATGAAATTGTGGTTTTGGGAATTAGGGAAGGGAGAGCGTATTTATAGGGGCTTTGATATTTTCGAGGTTACACATGTGGCTGGCCTCATTTTTTTTTTGAATTGAAGCTTGATAATTTAATATTTATTCGAAAGCGTAGAATTATTACGGATCTAAATTGAATAAAGGGGAACCATTTTTACATCAATTGAGCATAAATCTTACTCCAAAAGATAAGCTAATCGAATGAAATTATGATAGAATTACTCATGTTAATGGTTGAGGTGGTAGTCGGTAGGTGTGGTTAGTGCGGGTGGAGTAGGGGAGGTTAAGTGATAAGGTGGGGGGTTGTTGGAAATAAAGGGGGATGAGATTTTATTTATTTAATATTCATTACTTTTTAATTATTTGAAGGAGGTATGCACAAGAGTCAGACTAAGTATAATTTAATGGTAATGACTAAATTACACGATCTTTTTGAGAAAAACTAACAAAATCTTACTGGTCGCAGTGAAGTTGGATGGAGAGTACTAGATTGGGTAGATTGTGCTTGTCAGTGACGATTGAATATGATGGTTTAAAGCCTTGAGTGATACATATTTCATTTTTTTTAAGCGTGGTAATATCAATGTCATTAACCCGAAAGAGAATTATAGTACAAATACACCCAAAATATCTCTACTAAGCTTAATACAATACCATCCGACCTACAAGGCTGAAATGTAATTGATGATATACATTTTAAATGCTTAGGTATATATCCATATTTGAGGCCGTTGGAGAAAGAATCACAGAAGATCGAATATTTCGCATTGTACTAAAGAAAACTACATTAAATTTTGTATCTTTCAAATTGCTGAATCCCCAACAGCTTTAGATTATTAAAAATAAATATATTGAAAGTAGAAGAAAAAGCCTTTTAAAAATTATGGTTATTCCTTCCTAAAATACAATTGTTCTTGATGGATAAGTTTACCTTTGAAATAGGACGTGGGGAGAATATAAGTAATAATCTGTATGTGGCCTCATTTTTTTTGGTGGGTAGTTGACATTCGATCTTCACACTGGGCGCTTTCACCGAATGCCTTATCAAAGTCGTGATAGATTTCAACTCAAAGAAAACTTAATTTGATATGAAGCAATACTTAAACGTTAATTTTTATAATCGATTGAGTTCAAAACTAAACTAAACTTGATAAATACTATACATAATTATTAAAATAGTAATAATAGATCACACTAATTTGAAGTCTATTAATTAAAATACTTACTAAATTAATAATTCTATACGAATTGTATGAAGGCGTTATTTTTAGTAATGAATTGTAGTTTGAACAATTTAGACTAGATTGGGATACATTATCGAATATTATCCTTAAATTGAATAAGGATTCTTTCTGTTTTTGTTTTTTGTTTTTAAGACTATTCACGGTTTTTAGTAATATAATTTAGAACAAATTAAATTTACTACACAAATATAAACATATACTCTAAAAGACAATCTAGTAATAAATTGCACAAGCAAAAGAAACAACAATAAAGAAATGCGATGAAAATATATAAACTAAAGTAAAATAGTAAGGGAAAGAAGAGACTCAATGATTTTGCAGTTTAGGAGACCCTAAGTGCTCGGCTTTGTCTCGGGATTTGGGAATGATCACCACTATGAAAAGGAGCTAACTCCGAGGAGTTCATACAAGCAAGCAACTCCAAAATCAACTGAACAAACTTCTAACTTTATACGTACTTTTCAAAACCCAAAGCCCCAGCTCTAGGATTTCACCACTCATGAAAATCTCCCCAGATTCAGGGCATACAAATCTTCCCGAGGAGTTTAGTAACTAATATATTGATTCATGGATGACAAAACCTGCTGATCTCTAAGCTATCAAGTTTTATAAGAGATTAAGAATGCTTTTGCTTTGAAAAAATATAAAAGATTTGCCTCAAAATCGTGTAAAAAATTGTATCTTGAAAAAGATTGGCTGGGGCGGCTTATATGGTTTTTTGAAAAGCAGTCGAAAAACCACAGGATCGGGACTTAGAGTGGGAGGTGTAAGTCCGACCATGTCGATCTACATCTTACTTGAGCTCAGGTGGGACTTGAGGACAGAGATTCGAGGACTAACTTGGTCCCGACCTTGAATCCGACCTCATCTCAGAGAGTTAAGTGAGACTTCGAGGCAAGTTAGAAATGCCTGGTCGACCGCGGGTACATGCGGGATTTTAGCGGCGAAAAAATGTGTTTTAACATAGCCACAAACCTTGGGTGAGTGTGAATTTGCGATATGCCACACGGTCATATTGGTCTAATTTCAAACTTAACTCAAGTTCTATCGAGACCACCGTTTTCCGAAAATGTTTTACATATTCGATTTTATTAAAGCATTCTTGATCGCTAATATAAAACTTCGTTTAGTATAGAGATTTCTTACAGAGACCCCTAATCACAAAGATAAGATCTTCAACTCTTCAAGCCTTGTCTCGATCATTTGACAAACAATAAGCCCGCGATATACGCCGTCGCGCTACTAAACATATCAAAGATTGTAGTAACAAGGAGGTAATTTATTTATCTTGGCTTGTAGAGTGTAGGATCCTAAGTAGATCGAAGCTTTGATTCGACAGTTACTCTATACTTTTAATAATTTGGATTGAATTTTTTTGGAATTAGGGTTTGAATACTGAAATTATGAACCATTTTTTTAGGGATGGAGTAAGAATGAAAAAAACTGACAAGTAGGGAGCAATCATACCATATTGCTTACTTAATGAGTCGGATCATCAGGTTTCTTTGGTGACATATCAATAAAAATAAGAATTATACAATTTTCAAAGCCGAAACAAACTTCTAATGTAAACTAACCAATTAAATACTAACACATAATTAGTGGATAGTTATGTGGCGTAAGATCGAGTCGGGGAAGTGTGTGGGAGTGATTTCATGCCATGTATAAAAGTGGGAGGCGTGGTGAAGTCTAAATGTTTAATAAGCACATAAACAATAAACTTTTAACAAAATGATTATTTTCAATACATGAGTTTTTAAGTTTGACACTCGAACCTTTATATATTTAAGATTTGTTACCAAATTTATTTATAAGTTAGATTAAAATTTTCTATTAAAATTAGTTTGACATCTGCTACTATTATAATAAAATATTTAGGCCATTTATTACGAAGTAATAAAAATCATTACTTATTTAAATAAATTTTTCATATAATAGATGATAATTAATATTTCTTTAGAATGATTAGTCTTATTCAATAATTACTCCTATTATGATGCATAAGCATTGATTGTGTCCAAATAATTAGTATACTTTTATGTTGTAAAATATATGTTGTTATGTTGTGTTTCTCTGGTTATAACAACCGTTCAGATGGCCGAGTTGGTCTAAGGCGCCAGATTAAGGTTCTGGTCCGAAAGGGCGTGGGTTCAAATCCCACTCTGGACAATTTTTTTTCTGTCCTTCCCTAATTTAAATTCCTAATTTTGTACCAAACTTTATGACTAACGATACAAATTACCATCTTGTTTCAAAGAAATCTGCAACACTATTTCTACAAATTTTTACTATACAGTCATTGGCCCGAGAGGCAGAAGGAGGAGGTGCCATATTTGATGATGATGCAGCGGTGGAAACACGAGAGGTGTCGAGGGAGAAAGAAGTACATAAATGCTAACATATTATACTAGAATTAGAAATGCAGAGTGCTTCGTTGATGGAGTGAGTGAGAAATATTCTTATATACAACTACTGAGAACCCTGCAGCAATTGAAAATCTATAGGGCTCAATATGGTACTAGAAAGCTGGTAAGAGTTCCTAGTTGCTCTGGAACAATTAGAATACTTTCTTGAAGAAATGCGGGATTCTGCTTCTCGCGACAACATGCTTGGTCAAACTTATGGGGTCCAATCAATGCGTGAGGTCTTCAGCGGATATATGATGAAAGAATGAAGAAATGTGTTGAGATCAACCTGCAAAAGGAGAATCAAAATTCTTGCAGAGGTTAGAGATTTCTCAAAAGGAAGCAATTTAGAAAATAGCAGAAGAGTACTCACGGATTGATTGTCATTCAATAAAGGGAGTATGTTCAGTTCTGTGAAAGGATAAATGCAAAGAGTATTTCATTCCATGTATCAGGCACTCCCGGTAAGCACCAGTGGCTACAATCAGGCACTGATGGAGTATCACTGTAAGTTCCCACATGCCCATCACTTCGGAATGCCCCCATCGGAGTTACATGCAGAAGTTTCACAGGGACAGATAATCTTCTCACTGTATCCATTATGATGTCAGAAAATGGACTCCAGTCTTTGCCTCGAGGTTTTGACCACGGTTGGTTTGTGACCTTGCATGTCTGACGGGATCCGCTGAAAATAAAGTTACACACATTAAATGTCGTATACTCATATAGCCTTGAAGCAGATCTATGCTAATAATTGGGAGGTCAAAACTTGAAGAGATTAGATTATAATGTAAGAGAAAGTTCACCTCCAGTGAGTGGCTTCAAATGTTCGGAAGAATATTTGTGTTCTGTTGGCGTCAATCTTCTTCTCAACCCATGAGCCCCAAGTAGCAAGTGCTTTCTTAAAGGCATCCTTTATGGACAAGCCAAGCTTCATTTTTCCCGCTACCTGAAAATAGCAGCCCCTGTATAGAAAAGCACCATCATAAATAATTGGGGGACATGCAAGCTACCATCAATATTCATATATCTACTCCTAGGAAATTTGGGAGACATGAATTAACATTTTTTTCACTTTCAGGAGGCATTGCACATTCCATCTCATATGGAGTCAAAACTTCATATTCTCTGGTTCGGGGCCTTATGTTTTGCAAAAAAGTTCCTACTGTATTCTATGTACCGACTGCGTGCCTCAATGCCCAATTGACTTACTTGGATATACTGGAGTAAGTTAAACTGGCTCGTTACACTATCTATGTTTCTTATCTATTGTGAAGTAGTAGATAGTTGTCGCACTTATCTTGGATCAATTCAGAAACATCTTCTTTGTTATTACATGAGTGAGGCTGTGTTCAACCTGAATCTTCAGAAGAATTATGGCATGTTGAATGATTTATATAGAAGGCATTGCACAGAACAGCTATATGGAAACCAATTCAAACGACACAGATCGCTAGGCGAACAATATATAATAGAACAATAAAAGATGAGGGCAATTTTAACCTAATAGTATAAGGAAAGCTGAAAGTGTTGGGATATACACAAATGGATAGAGCACTCTTATTCACTGAAACTCTGTGGCGCGGTGGCGCCTATACAGGTAAGTCTAAGATAAAGCATAAAGTGACCACACCTTGAAGGAAGGTACTCTTGCAAAATTTATCCATGTGATTAAAAAAAGCACTAGACAATCATTCATATAACTAACCCCAAACAATTACTACATCAGTACCATTACGAATCAGCACAAAGATATGGTGGGAAATGTTATTAAAAAGGAATAGAACAAAACTTAAACTGGAACTATCAAAAGATCACTTGAAGGAAAAAGTCAACAAATGACTTACATATTAAACAGCTTTGAAGGAGTCCACCAATGCCCTGAATTGAATACCAGTATATCCGAATCGATCCACTCATTGTTGATATCATCCAATCTATCAAGCTTAAGTGTTGAGGTGACCCTCTTAGGGGAATGTTTTGGCACTGATCCAAGTTGCACTAGAAACACTGATCGATAGAATTCAACCGTAAAATCAAACGAGCTAAATCGGACTCTCAAATACCTAATTTGCTTTGTAATTTTATTCCCATTAACTTCATATACACTCCTCTTATCCTCTATACCAGTCATTAGCGTACAAATCATGGATTCCCACTGAGTCCTACTCAACGAATCACCCACAAAAACTATTCGTTTCCCACGAAGCTTCTCCAACACCACATTCACATCAAACCTCGGAAGATTACAATTCTTAGGCTTCCACCTCCACCTGAGATACCTATTATCCTTCCTACCATTAGCTAAACAATTAAACCCCCGTTCCGCAAAAGGGCATTCTGATGCATTATACAAAGGATAACTTTCATCAGACACCCATTTTCCATTAAACACATTGCATTCACTACTCAAAAAATTTCCACGTTCCCTCGAATCCCCAATCATTCCATTTCCCACAAGACTCGAATTCTTAACCTCATCATTTCGAAAAACCGGTTGAATAGCTGGAAACATGTACAAATAACTAGAGTATATAGCTATAACAGAGAAAAGCACTGATCCAAGTATAACCATTTTATTAAATGATTGAAAGACCACATTTTTACCATTTCCAAGTCCTAAACTCATGACCCTTTTCAACAAAACCTTGAAATGAACTCCAAGAATAGTCCAATTCAATCCACCAACCATTTCTCTAACCTCAAACTATGCAATAACTAATCAAACAACAAAAATAAACATATAACAGATTCAATGAACTCAATACTGCAACAACATCTTAATAATTAAGTTAACACAAAAATATTCTCTAAACTGTAAAAAGATCAAGTGGGCAATCAAAGCATACAAAAAATGTTACTCTTGAACATTTTTAGAGTAGATGGTAGTAAAAAAATGGAATCTTTTTTTTGCAGAAATTGACGAAAAAATGAATATGTTGGATTTTTTAGCTGTAGTAAGTTGGGGGTATTTTCGTCAAATAGAAGTTGAAACTTGAAACCATTGCTTGTAAGTGTAGAGTTTGGTCTGAAAATAATGTTTGATGTCTGAAATCTTAACTAGATTTGTTGAAAGTACACTGTCGGTGAATTTTGGTGGTTATATATAAGTTTTTTATATTAATTTTATTTGTAACAATAGATGTGATATTATTAAATTAAATTGATAACGATATTCAGGTGATATAAGTACGTCAAGCAACAATATTCACCATTTTGCCTATATGTTAGATTCCAACTGGTGGTATAACATGTTATGTTATCGGTTCGATTCAAACCGAAAAAATTGATAGAATCAAATCGAATTTTTATCTATTTGGTTGGGAAAAAAATGTAACCCGACCGAAATGGTTAAAGAAAAATTAAACTGACAAAAAATTAATCGATTTCGGATTTAGTTTAAACCGAACCGAGTATATATATTTTGTTTAAAATATTTATATTTGTGATATTTTTAGTTTGAAACTATTTTAATTAGAAATTATGAGTATTCTATTTTAGTTTGAAATAATGTATTTGGTGAATGTTTGAAAGCATCTGCTAGTAATTATTATTATTATGATTATGCATATGTTGCTAATATGTTTGTGAGCTATATCTATTATTGTACATGCGTTTGAAACAATTCGTTAGTTTTTTTTAGTTGTCGTTTTAGCCAAATAAATTTGTTTTTTTTAGTTTTGTTCTAGCATAATAAATAGCATTTTTACATTTTCAATGTTCTTTTTTACTTATTTTTCTCTTTAAATTAACAACCAACCAATGATATTGTTTCAATTGATTGGCATTCTATATTTTCGATGCACTTTTTGACTACTTTTTCTTTTTCTTAATTCATGTGCAACTAAAATGACAACTAAAAAATGGAGGGAGTAGTAAACAATCTGTTTCATGCATTTAATGTATGTTGGTTGAAACTTATGTGTATTTTATTTCAATTTAAAATCATGAACTTTTGGTATTATATTATTGTTAGAAAACCGAAACCGACAGAATCGAACCGGCTAAGTATGAAAAACGACATCAATTGAACCAATTCAAACCGAATTAATTTCGAACCAAAACGATTTATGTATTTAAAAAAATGATGGAATCTGTTTCACACAAAAAAATTGGAGAAAACCAACCAAACCGAAAACATCCCTAATCATGCATCATCATACATGGGTCGGTTTGTGCGTGTTATGTGGTTACATATTGGTTGTCTTTAAATTAATCCAATAAAAAATAGGCTTAAATTTCATACACACATGAACTACGGTAAACATTTCAAATAGGTACCTGAACATTTCAACTTTTCAAATATGCACCTAGGGATAATTTTTGGCACCTGAACTCTAATTTAATAGGTAAACCTAAGGACAAAACAGAAAAATTATATATATTACAATTTATGGGTCATTTTTAAAATAAAAAATACTTAATTGAATCAATTTTTAATAATTAATTTTAATTAATTCAATTAAAAAATATCATCTTCAATCTTACCACAACCTACGCCCTTGAAATCAACTCATCAAAGCTTGAAGGAAAAACACACAAAAAACACCCTCAGAGAGGCAAGCTGCTCACGAAGATTTATGGAACTACATATCGTAGCAGAGTTTGGAGTGTAAAAAATATTTTTTGAAAGTTTAAGTGACAAAAATTCTGCTCCAGGATATACATTTGAAAAGTTGAAATGTAGAAGTCTTTTTATTTAAAAGGGTTTTAAGTAATTCGAATTGACTATATGAAATTTAACCTATAAAATACAAAAACTATCTATTTTCAATACTTCACAAAACACAAATCATCTAAAATGAATAATTTCCGATAGTAGTGCACTTCTTCCATCCTTTTTTATTTAGAGCCTTGTCAAAGAGGTATCTTAACAATATATTGAAAGCACTCTGCATCATAAATTTTTTATAACAATGTCTAGTAAATTTATCCCATTTCTTTGTTTCCTCTACCTAGTTCCTTTGGTATTAACTCCAGCCATTAGCACCTTGGCTCATCGTAGTCTATTGCTAGCTTCATACCATATTTGGTAATAATGAAATTGGTATAGAAGTGATTCCTTTGGAAAACAAATTTGATTGTCCTGATGCCTCCATATGTTCCAAACTATGGAACACACTTGTTTCATCATTATTCTACAATTTTCTGGAATCACATGGAACAAGTAGATGTTGCCAATTAGCAAGGATAAAAATACAAACAGGATAATGCTTCGTTTCAACCAATTTTAAGTTTTCAACACTACATTTTAAGTAGTAGAATCCTTTAAAAATTGAATGAGTCAAACCTCAGAACCAAATTATTGGATCCCACTTAGAGGCTTGTATACAATCAATTATAACTCATAACGTTGGTGTTGGAAATATGAGATATTAGATATCAAAATATAATATCCTTTGAGCAATTTGATTTACAATCGATTTACTACGTTTAATTATATTCAAGTAATATAAGTTCATATATATGTTCGGTGTTAGGCAATTCTGACATATTAGGATTAACTAATTATGTACATTAAGAGGTTATGATGATTTCACCCAGAGTCAGCTCATAATTTATATATTAATATAATCTCGGTTAATATAAATTAATATATTTACTCTTTTCAATCGAGTCTAGAGGTGACACACAATAACATGATACTATAATCGAATTATAACTTTTGGGTTAAAGTGTATAAAGGAAACATTAGGGCCAAATTTCGATAGCCTAAAATAATAAGGAAAATGGAGTTTCCAAAATATTACATGCCACGTAAGATCTTATCGATTTTAGGGATATGAGTGGAAGGTTAGGAGACCCTCCATATGCTTTCGACTAAAGGAAGTAAAAAGAGGAGGTTTGTTGCCATGAATCTCCCAGCTTTTTGATTTGTATTCGGTGCTTAGCAAAGCATATGGGCATTGAATGCACATGTAAAGACCACCTTTGGAGATTTAAGCTTGCTCATTCATTATTCATCTTTTGAGAAGATGAAAGCAAAACTTCTCATTTACTTTTTATTGTAATAACCTGATAAGTTGTGATAGTAAGTACACAAGAAGCTATCTTGAGGCAGTGACCAATTTAAACAATTTCAAGCATAAGTAAAGAGAGGAAATGTAAGAAAAGTAAAAGAATGCTTGAAGTCTATTACCTTAAGTAAAATATTGTATGCAGTGCTTAATATTCGAAGCTACACCGCTCATGTAACTATTGATTTGAAGTATGTACGAAAAATAAAGTAGTAGTATTGAAGGAGAAATAAGTGATCGAGTTGAGAAAATCATTTTCAAGCTGTGATCACACCTTTAGAATCTTTAAATGCAGATAGTTTGATTAGCGGCATTCTTTCTTGAATTACACTTGACATGAAATAAATAACTTCCAGACCATTGGTATACATTCACGTGTTCTATTGGCCTGGCGTATCTTGTTAAAAGAAAGCAATTCAACTTCTCTCCCTCGAGGAATGAGTGACGAGCGATTACTTAAAGGCACTCATAATATTGTGACCTTGAACGAGACTTGATATCCTATCTTAAGAAGATGGTGAGTCAAGCGTCGCTAGAGAATTAGTGGGAGGGTTGCATGCTCTTAATTGATAAATGTATTGTCTTGATAAATACATGTCAACTTAAGATAACGATTCTAATCTATTGCCCACATTAACATGAAAATGTCCATGGTTATAAGATATCGGATGAATGAGTATAAATCGTAGGAGGAATGAGATTCACGCTGACTCTTTATATGATGTGGCGACATATATATAAGAGATTGTATTGAACCGGTTCAAATTACATACACAACTTTCTATTTTCACGTTTAAATTCGCTTACCTTAATAGATTATTCATAATAGTAGCAGATGAATCGAGACTCCTCAATAATTTTAAGAAATCATTATATGAAACATAAAGACCATGACTAAGTACGAGGACTATGTTCGGATCTATTTAATAAGTTTTCTTCTAGTTATAAGGCGTTAGAATATGGATGTTCCTAAGTAATGATTTCATGTGAATGGATACTTGACATGCATTCTATCGTAAGGAAAACGTTCTAGGTAATGATCCTTGAGAAAGGTACTTGACATTTCTTTGGGGCACTTTCGCATCTTAAAAACTAGAATAAATGAAAACTAGTATACTATTAATATTCAAGTAATGGACTTGAGATATTTGAATATAAAAGGAGTAAAGTCTTCTTTGGAGAGAAAGAAGATGAACTAAGGATTCAAAAGATCGATAGGGCTTAAGCCACCTGAATCGTTGTATGCATGTGACCATGTTATAAGGAAAATGACCTTACCATATTTGAGTTGCCCGATGGTATGGTATTGCCGTTTATCTTAGTAAGGAGATACATGTATCTTCTCGATATCTGATATGGATTAAGCTTGATATACTTGGAGTTATATATGGTAAATGTTATGGAGTTTAAACATGAATAAACTAAAATTAGACAAATTCTTTATGCGAACTGTTTATGACTAATAAGGATCTCTTCTCATTTAGATCTCATATAGAATGTCGTTAACTATTAGCAAGGAACAATTCATCACGAGGCGTCATGAATTGTTATGAGTGCGTACTCAGTAATGGAAAGAATAGAGTATTAATGAAATTGTTCGGGGTTAGTTCTCTGTTTTGTTTAGTTATCAAATTAAATGAACTTTATGGTAATTGAATTATTCCACAATTGTGTACCATAGTCGATACAACCAAAAATTCTATCACCCGTAGGATAATGAAAATTTGAATCTTGGTGCTACCTTAACGGATAGAAGAGTTTGACTATTAAGGATGGCGTAAGAATATGCAAATAGTTGGCTAGTGTATAAGATATACATCCGTGACTCAAAATTTGAGGAAGAAGGCATGGGGCGGACATGTTTTTTGAACATGATGAAAACATATAGGCATTAATAATATCATATCTACAGGATCAAGTTATCCGTTAGACATCACATCATAGATGTTTGGTATATGAATGTAAATATTATTCTTTCGAAGGATGGTTAAAAGATGATGACACGATCGTGGCATTTTACGTATCTAATGAACCTAAATGCATCTAAGGCGAAGATACGCTACGAAGATAAGCTAGCATCTTGGAGCTATTTTCTCTTGAATGATTAAATTACCCAATTCAATAAAATAAAATAAAAGCTTGAATGATCATGATTCGGTGGGAGGCTCGGTTTTAATTTCTTCCGTGGGCTTGTTTGAATATATGCTTCTTGTTAAGCAAGTTTGGCTTATCATTTGTTATTGGTGTAATCTTTATTATTATAATAACAAAATTGGTTCCTTAAACAATAAGGAATTTTTACGGAAGGTCTTTGGGTTAAGGATCCAAACAAAGTCCTCTATTCGAGCCGAAAATGTGATATTTAACAAATCCCACTGTCGGTGTTCAATAGTTGGAATGAACACCAACTTTTGACTGAAGTATGTGTTTGGTTGTCTAATCACGTTTCTTGGATAAGAAGGGAGTATGATTATCAACTCACAATCAATTACGTAGGTATGGATGTGAAATAGTATTGAATGCATGGTTGGACTTGACGCCGTGAGAAACTTAGAAGATAGTATATCATGTCATAAAGGTGTTTCTCGCGAGACTTTATGTTAAATGGCGATTCTTAGACCGAGTGACTGATTTCGCTATAGGAGTAATGTCACTTTGACCTGTCTAGCGTCTTTCGTAACATGAGGATTATAAAGACTTGAGTTACGTATACTACAAGTGTAGTTGTGAAATCTTACCTGAATGAAATTTGTACAACCCGGATATAAGGGTTAGATTTACAGTCTCTTTGGAAAGTTAAGAATTGATTATAGTACTAGCCTCGATGCGATTACTAGAATCACGTTAATTAATATACACAAGAAAAGAGCGGATCTGAGTTTGGTACTTGAAATCTTTACCGTAGCTTGATTGTTGAAATCGAGTCTGAGGATCGTTTAAGATAATCGGTTAATTAATGTCGGTTCTGATAATCGCCCAATGATGGAAGTGTTGGAAATATGAGATATTAAATCATAAATATACATTGAACAATTTGATTGTACAAGCTGATTTACTACGTTTAATTATATTCAAATAATATAAGTTCGAGATATATGTTCATTTATTAAGCGATTGACGTATTAGGATTAACTGCATTATTGACATTAGGGGTTCACGATGGAAACTACCCAGAGATCGCTCGCCAATCTATATATTAAGATAATGTTCGGTTAATATAAATTAATATATTCTACAGTCAATCGGCGCAGAGGTTCTGGCATGACAACGGGATAAACTATAATGCAAATTATAAACACGGTTAAAGAATTAATAATATAAAACTGTTGGGCAGTACTGGAAATTGTTGGAAATTGTCCATAGTCACCCCCTAAAATAATAAGGAAAATGGGGTTAAAAGGAATATTTTATTCTCCCTTTGGAAATATGCCGATTTTAGGGATAACAGTGGAAGGATTATGGAACCTCTATAGGAGTAAAAAGAGGAGGTTTTGTTGTCTTGAATCTACAGAGCTTTTTAGTTGTATTTGGTGCCTTAAAAGTAGGGCGTGAATGGTATATAAAGCCTTTTTGAGATGTAAGACTGCCGTTAAATTGTCGTCTTTTGAGAAAGATGAAAGCAAAACTGCAATTCACAGTAATCGGTTAGATACTTGTTCTTTTAATCCATAAACCTTGAGTTTTTTAACACAACGATAGAGATTCACAAATTAATATGATATCGGATATTAATTAAATACTATTTAAGCAAATGGGAGTAGAAGCTTGAATAAGCGAACATGTACCAGTCTGTTTGCGTAGGTAGCGCTAACCGTACGGATATTGTCTGGGGCCACGAACTACCTTATTCGCTTTGGATGTTACCCAGGGGCCATCTTCTTTGGAATTCGAAGTGGAAATCTTTGGAAAAATTCTTTGAGCAGTGCGAAAATCACTTTGTAGATGGGTCTTGGAGGCTTGAGAGAAAGTATGTATAATATACTCCTCTTGGGGAATCGGGCACAGAAACAAAGTAATGGTTGGAAATGGATACAAGTTAGCAATTACTCATACTGGTTTCCTTCGTATCAAAATGTCCACTGCAACTTTAATACTAAAACATGTTTTATTAGTGCCTCAACTTAAAAATAATCTATTGCAATGCAAAAGTTGTCTTGATAACTCATGTGCTATTGAGATTTAACCAACAGTCTTTTGTTGTTAAGGTCATGAAGACCCTGAGCTTCTCTCTTCAAATGCAGTACACTGGTTCTCTTTATCCAATACCTACATCATTTAAGCCCTTTTCTCTACATTAGCTACCTCTACATCATCTTCTATGGTGTGGCATTAAAGGTTAGGACATGCAGGACATTCAAAATTTCAGTTTCCAGCTCAAAAGTTCATTAATTGCAGTAGTATAGAAGAACAACATGTCTGTAATGTATCATACCAAATTAGCCAAACAATCTATGTTGTCTTTTCTATTTATTCAACTGTAATCAAAAGAACCTTTTCATTTGATTCATTCTGATTATAATAAAGTTCCACTATTATTTCTATTTCACAGTTACAAATGATATACAATATCATTTTCATTGATCTTATACTAAATACGGTTAGGTGTATTTTCTCAAAACTAGAGATATGAAATCACTGAAAGATTTAAATAGTCCCATCATGTAATGGTTAAAAATGTTTTCAACGCCTAACATTAAATACTTTCAACCTGATGAAGGATGAGGAGAGTACGTTGATGCCGAGCGAATCGCCTCCCAACACTTTTGTGCAACTGCCTTAGCAACCCACATTTAATAGCAATTTTAAATCTTTCAGCGTCTTTCTCTTATCCAAATCATATTTATATCGATACATATTACTATATCTAATTCAAAACAATTGTCATTTATGTTTTTCGAGACATATATTTGAGTATTAATAATTATGACCATTAAAAGGGTAATATAAAATTTTGTCTTTAAAATCAAAATTGACAAATATATTGAATTGGAGTTAAGTATGAAAATAATGTTATAAAGATAATTGGATTAAGGTTGGGTGTTGAAAAATTGAAAAAAATGGACGTTATAAAATTGTAGCAGAGAGAGTGTCTTTATAAAATATAACAGGAGATGCGCAGGCAGATTGGTCTCATGCCTTATTTTCAAACAAATAGGATCATTCATCATTTTTCTTATCCTGGAACACCCTAACAAAATGGCACTATTGTGAGAAAGCAGACACATCAATAATGTAGTTAGATGCTTACTATTTCTAGCTAAGTTGCCTTCAACATATTGGGTTGAAACAGTAATCTATCTTCTTCTATTTGATTTATAGATTTCAACTTCGTCTCTAAATAATGTTGTACCATTCTCTTTACTTTAAAAATCACAACCGGATTACTCTCTTACCAAAGTCTTTGGAACACTTTGCTATCCTATCGGAAATCAAGAAGCTGGTGCTGAATTTATTGCTCGAGCTTCTCCAAGGATCTTCCTAGGTGTCTCACCATTTCACCAAGGTTTTCATTTGGCAAATTAAAATAAGCTGTCCTCTAAAACACAATTGTCTTGTAACCCAATTAGCACAAGATCGAAAAATACAGATGAAAAGTGGAACTGCCATTGCAAATATCCATTTGATATTACTAAATGAAAGTGTCAGTATAGAAGAGAAGAGATTGCAAGGAGATCTGAAATTATCTCGCAAAATTGTAGGAGGTCAAATCTCTTCACAGCAAAATTTTCTTTAAAGGGAAATTATATACATTGAGGATGTCGGAATCCGGCCGATGTGAACACATCAACACTCTAAATACGCTACTTTCTGAGCTTACTTTGTTGGATTATACAATAGCGACCAAGGAGCAATGCAAAATATTACTTCAAAGTCCTATCGATTCATATGATGAACTCATCATCAATTGATAAATAATAATTCCTTCACGGAAGTTCTAGATTTATTGAAGCAACAAATGCTTCTCCTTCTTGCAAGTCTCTCCCTTCAAAGGTATAATTTGGCATCTATATTTTTGCCTTTCATAAGTATTAGAACTTACGTGAAGAATTATTTGTCAAATTGATGAGAGTTGATCAAACTAATCGGTAAACTTTACGTCATGTTCCAATCGTTAAATTTGGTAAACTTATTGTATATAATTCAGCAGTAAGCTAGGAAAATAGCGTATGTAGCGTGTTGATATGTTCCGTCATAAAAGCGTATTCTAACATCCTCAATGTATATAATTTCCTTTTAAAGAAAATTTTGTTATGAAGAGATTTGGCTCGTACAAACTTTCTTGAGATAATCCCAGATTTCATTCGCAGTTTTCCTCTCTTTTATGTGGATTACACAATATATCATCAACTAATTGCCAAATGGATGTTTTTAATCTCGTTATTTTTCATATGTGATATCTTCCGCCCTTTTTTGTTGATTGCTACAAGACAATTGTATTATCTGAGGACAACTTTTATCTTTAATTTCCATCTAGATTATTTGTCATCAATTGCTTCTATCACAATACAATCGAAACTGTAATACCAATTGTTGAAAATTGACGTCAGATAGAGCAAGAACACAACTAAGCAAATGAATTAGTCACACAATTGTCACATGTATGTGCATAATAAATATATTTTGAATTCTAATAAATATTGCCTTGAAGCCTAATGCATAGAAAATGAAGTCATGATATTCTTGACCTACAATAGGACTATGGGAGACTAACCCTCAATAGAAAATGGCAGGATTTCTATAGATCCTGAGAGTAGACAATAATCCAAAACTAAAGGACATTAGCATTAACATCGATAAGTGGTGTGTGGAAGGTTGTCAAAAATGGGCTCTGCTGTACAATGAACTACAACGAGCTCCAAATGTCACACAATTAGATCTCTACATGACAAACTCAAAGTACATTCAAAACTTGCATCTGAAAATAGTTAGCGCGTCCCACGATTAACTCCTGGTATCGGGAGTAGAGGCGCCGAGAAGGCTGTTAGTATAGCAGTTTGAAATGCATTCAAACTAGAGCTCAACTGCTAACTTTATAAAACCATAAATGCATTTTCATTATGTACAATAAATTAATATTGCATTCTAAATGAATAAATTCGAATCAAAGCGAGACTTACATTAAATGAAAAGTTAGCCGTCGGGGCCTGCCTTAATAAGATGTAATCCCCACAAGACGATGTTTCCTCTAACTTGAACTCCTGCTTAACTTTGCGTGTGGTGAGCAAGTTGGGGAACTCTTACAATTTCATCTTTTCCTGATCGTTCAAAACAGGACACAAGTTAAATAGCACTTTGGAAAAACCTGACTATTGCACATGTACATAAGAAAATGTGACTAGATAAGGAGACTATTTGAAATCAGAGAAAATATGTGATGGGAGATTGAAATGCTCTTCAAACATTTCATTGAGCATTACAACCCAAATTACACAGTTCTACTTTACCTGAAAACGCAACTTCTAGTGTGATAAGATTAATACTCCTCCGTTTTTCAAATTAATTTATTGAAAATATAAAATATGATAAATTTGGCCCATGCTCGTTAGTTGATTGATAATTCTCGAAAAGGTAATTAAAAATGTTGAAAATATATAAAATTCGTTATTATATCTTTAGAATGTCGAATAAAATAGAGAGTATATTTATGTATGCGAGGCGGATCTAAGTGGTCAGTGATGGTTCAAAATATACCTAAATTTTTACTTGCATTTGATAAGAAAATCAAAATTCAAATGGCGAAAGAATTATTCTGCCCCCAGATGAAGCGTTTAATAAGAAAACTTGAAGTATTGTAAAAGTTGTATAGAAATAATATTTAGAAAATAAATAATTTAATAATCAAATGAAGTCATATAGATTAATAAATAGCAAAAGTTGTGAGTTTTAAGCACCAAGCGAGAGCCTTAAAGTTAAAGAATTGAAGTTAAAGATTTGAGCCATTTCTTCTTTCTTGCTTGCCCCAATTTTATTCTGTCAATTGAAATTTATCCCCGATTTTTGATGGATTCGGTGAACAATCGTGAACAATGTCATGAAACATCATGCATGGACTCTGCCCACGTACACATCCATATATATTAGAGCGTGTAGCATTATCAGACGACACACTGCCCACACAATGCAGTGATAAATAGCGGTACAATAACACACACTTTGTAGTTTTGCAGTTGCAGGCCTGCTTAACTGATAACATCTATCTTTAGAAAGATTCACGTGAAATTTAGGAATGTAAGATAATATGCGATCTTATGCGTGATAACGGGGAAGTGTTGATTAAAGTGGAAGTGTAAATCACATGATACATTACATCTTCTGAATGATGAACTGATATTTACGTTATTCCAAAATAAATTATAAAATCTTTGACTAAAGTACATGGAAAAAAAATAAATATTACATATAAAAAATAAAATAATTAACCATGATTATAACAGAAAATTACCATTTTAGCTTGAGAAAATCAAGAGTTAATCAATGCCCCATTCCCATAGAGTTTGAAGCTTTGCAAGTCTGAGAAATTTAGTGTTGCCAAATTGAATTTGTTACATGGGACTATAGGAGATCAAAACCTAGTATTTAGTGCATGAAACTGATAGGAACAAAATTTCAGGAAGCCAAATCATTACATCTAATTATTTGGGATAGGCTTTTGGGTAGCCAAACCATAATATTATTCCATATTTATATCTGTTTAATGTATATCGTGAGCATTAATATCACCTGTTCACTAGGTAAGCCTAGTGTTTCATTCTATTCATGTATCTAGATTTTAAATATAATGCCATGGTTAATAGATAGATAGTTCTTGTGAGTAAATTCATAGACTTAATTTATTTTTTTAATAACTTTTTTATGATTTGGGTTTTATTTGTCTTGATTGATGATTTACGAAAATAATTGACTTTTAACAATTGATGTGGTTGATCTGAAATTTGTTTTTCCTTTTTTTTCTTTTTTTGCAGGGGTGAACAAATTTTTTTGTAGTTAACTGTAAATAATAAGATTGTCCACACATTGGATACAACTATAAAACAATCCCAGGATCCTTTTGAAGCTGCTCTAATGGAGCAAGAAAAATCTCCACCTGAATCACCAATGTACCCTGATGAAAATGAAACTCAGAATCCCACTATGTATGCTGCTGATGCTGCTCGTCGAGATGATGATTTCAGCTTGGATGTCAACCCTTCAGACCCTCAGCCATCATGGTCTAAAGGGATCGCCAATGTGACTTCTGGAGCGATTGGTAAGACAAAGGAAGAGGAGGAAGACGAAGACAATGAAAATATGGATATCGAGCTTGGAAAAATGCCTTCTGGATCTTCTGTAGGTACATACATTAACATGCCCCAATGTATTTAAAAATGCTACTAAATAGGCGGGGGTTGTGGATAGTACATAACCCCAATGCCTCACAAGCCTTATCTGTTAATTCCTGATAGATCGATAAGTGTACGCAGTGTAATGAGCCATTTTTATATGTCACATTATATCAAATAGTCACAATATAAAATCTTTATTTATTTTCAGGATCTTCTGTGTAGGTGATCCTGATAAAAGGGCAAAGATGCAGGCCATGTTGTCACAGTTCACAGAGGAGCAAATGAATAGGTATGAGTCATTTAGAAGATCAGGATTCCAGAGGGCTAACATGAAGAGATTGTTGGTCAGCATAACAGGAAGCTCCAAGATTTCTGTTCCTATGACAATTGTGGTGTCTGGAATTGCTAAGATGTTTGTTGGGGAGCTTGTTGAGACTGCCAGAGTTGTGATGACTGAGAGGAAGGACTCGGGCTCTATTCGGGCGTGCCACATTCGTGAAGCAAATAGACGCCTGAAACTCGAAGGGAAGGTTCCTAAAAGATCAGTGTCTCGCCTTTTCCGGTAGTGAGATGATTGAAGAATTGCAGATACAGATCCAATTTTTCAGATGCATTCTTTACTCATTTTGCTAGCATACAAATCTAGATATGTTCTATTGCGAGTATGAGTGAGTGTCTGCCCACTAGACAGTTTAACGCCACCAAACTTGATAGACATTTGTACTTTCCCAGCTTCATTGTTAACAGCTCAGCAAAAAAATGTTCAAGAAGAAAATTAGAAACATTTGAACTGTGGCAATGTCTTGTTTATTGTTGCATTATGATTATAGGTTTATCATATTATATATATATTCAGAACAAAAAATTGCATGATATTTTGAAGTTACCAATTTATCATTTTGGTCTGAGGTTATGAGTTGTGCACTTGATTTTGTTGTTGAAAGTCTGCAACATTAGATAATAACAGTTGAGTGAATAACAAAACATAAAAGCTACCATACTGATTATCTTCTTCTTTAAATGTTATGGAAGTGTTGAACAATAGTAGGGCTAGCAGAAAATTTGTCATTTTATATTTTCAGCATGATATCTTTTGCCATCTTATTATCATCTATAATCAGCATCAAGGGGATAAATAGTTCGGGTTATAAGTCATGCAAATAAAGCTCATTTCAGATTTACTTGATATTAGTATTTTTTAATCCATGAAGATGTATTAAAACTTTATGAAGTCCAAGGAAGGGCTTCTGGATATGTTGTTACCCCACAATACATGAATAAACCTTCAATTTCAGGGCATCCATTTGGATAGGGAATGGACCGATGAAAGGGATCACGTCCTAATTTCTTGCGACGAAGTGCACCTATACAACCATAAGGATCTTCTTCAAATTGAGCTTTTACCAGTGCTTCTATTGACGCTTTCTTGGGAAGATGCATGTGCTCGAATAGAAAACCTTGTTGCTGGAATTTCATTGCAGAACGATGGAGACGAACAAATCTATCTTCCTTAAAGTCATAACCAACCACCGTAATATTAGTCATTCTAACATGAGACTGAAGTCTTCGAGCATCACTAAAAGTTAGGGAATTAGGTTGTCACTTGTCATTTATAGCAAATATTCAACATCAAATATCTTTAGTATTAAGAACTAGTAAATTGCAAGAAGAATGCTCTGGACATAATCTAAAACTTAAGAGAGACCATTCGATAGATAAGGAACAACCAAATTCTATCTAATTAGGTTTTAGAAAAAAATTGTAAGATCGTGCAAGTCAATCGGCCAACGTTTGAGTATGCAACACTCTGATGGCAAAATGGAATAACATATTAATAATCCACTTCGTACCCCCACCCCCCTTCACACTTCCTTCAGAGTTCCCAAAAATGTCTTACATTGTCTCATCAAAACGCACTAATACATCTCCGATGCATTCTTAAAATTTAGAAAAGTGAAAGTTACCGTAATATTTTCTGGGTACGAGCCTGTAAGCTCTCGAAACCGGCAAAGACTGAAGAGCAAGTTCTCAAAGCTATCCCTTGCATGCTCCTCTGTAAGGGCTCTCTGCCTCACATTTTTTTGGTTGCCTGTGGAGATGAATTACAAGTCATCACTCAATCAGAATGAGCTGTTGAAATCTTGCAGAAGGAAATAGGGATGCATATGAAAATGGGATAAGAAAAATGGTAGATGTCTACAACAGAAACTAATTGCTATCCGCTTCTCATTATTTTTTCAAATGATAGTACCATTAGCAGACCCAATTTAGTGGGATAAGGCTCATTTGGTTTGGTTTGGTTTACAGTATCATTCATATGCGTAGACATCAGGAAGACATAAAAACCAGCAGTGTCCAAGCATTGAATCCTCTCCGCTCATAGAACAAGAGGAATCGATCTCTAAATCGAATCTATTTTGCAACTAAGATATTTCCAACTGAGGACAGATGGTATACAATAAATTTGTAAATTATTTCCTATCATCTGAAGTTGGTATAACACCAGTGTTCAACTATTAACGGTGTGGGCTACTGGAGAAAAGGGAAATCCTATTATAAACAGCATGACTATATTGGATCTATTCATTCAGGGCACATCATTTAAGGAGTTCAAAGACTTCAAACATGACAGACTCTAAGCTAAATAAGATAATGTCAAGAGGCCCATCTGACATTAGACATGTATGTTGATTATTTAACCACTTTCCATGTCAAGCAACCAACACTCGTCATAGAATTGAAAACCACCACATTGACAAAGAAATCAGGATGTTTAGCCACGAAGACATTGTTTCAAACAATCATCACTAAAATACTAAAGGTTCAAGTCTGTAGTGAATTTGGAACTTATTACAACTTAAGTGTTACAACACTATAAGCAAATGATTCTTCTCAGTAAAGCAAAATGAAAGACTCACCAAACCACCCACCCTTTAGCTTCAGCAACAGTCCAATAACTCTGAGCTTCACTGCGAGGACCAGCATCTTTCCGTGTCTCACCACCGCTAAATAAAAGCAATGCCTCATCATCATTCGCCGCTAACTCAACACCCTTCTCAATATGTTCTACGAAAGTTGCAGCTTGTCCAGGATGCTTCTGATATGACTCTAAATACCAAGCATCCTCCTTATCAACCTTCTCACACCTACTACTTGTATAAACAGAATGTCCAGCTACCATAACAAGATTCCTAAGCTTAGGAAATGGATACTCATCAAAACTTCTATCAAATCTCTTAAAACTACCCATAACGCGATACCGGCTTTCAAAACTCGAGAATATAACTATAATGGTGATCCCAACAGACAATGATACCAAAAACAGCATAACTGGATGCAACTTATAATAGTACTGAATACGACTACCTATCGATTTCAACATTATGATGGGATGAAAAAAGATCGAATTTTTGATTTTCTTGATCTTTTTAAGGTTCCAGATTCCAAATCAAAGTCACCTCTTCGATAAGCCTGGAAGGATTTAGGGCTGCCAGTCCCAAAAGAATTACTTAACTTCATAGAACTAGATCCAGCCACCTACATCCTGAAAATAGAAAAACCTAATTCAATCAAACTTATACTCAATACTACTCCATCCCAAAAGATTGTCTAGTTTGTTTTTACAATAGCTTCAAAATTAACTTAACTTTGTAAACATAATCAACAATAATAATCGATTTGAATCTAAACGATCATGTTAATGTTAAATGCACTAAAAACAAGCACTTGATATATTATTAGCAAACATAATTCAATCAAATTTGCATACTTTAATACCACCACCATCTCAAAACGGTTGTCTAGTTTTCTTTACAATAGTCAAAATTAAAACTTTGTAAACTTAATCGACACAATAACTTTGATTTGAATCGAACGACATGTTATCAAGAAATGCATTAAAGAACTAGAATTTGATATATTAGCAAACCTAACTCAATCAAATTTGCATTCTTTAATACTACCACCATCTCAAAAAGAGTTTCTAGTTTAATTTCAATGACCAAAATTAACAACATTGTGGCCTTAATTGGCATATAGAACTTCGATTCTAATAAAAATTATCATGCTCACAGTAAATTTGGTTAAAAATACCGTCTTTTGATATACTTTTCACCAAATATTAAACCACATACATAATTACATTTGATTATCTAGAAAAATCAAGTGTCAGGTTGAATTAAATTGAGAATTAAACATACCCAGAAATAAAGAAATTAGTGAGATAATATAATCAAAACAAGAATTTAAAAAATAATTATATTAAAAGCATACCTAATCAGAAAAACAAAGCAATCATATTATTGAGTTTGTTTTAGTAGATCAAATTTGGAGCATGACAATAAGATGACCAATTGTTTGATGCGTAATATTTAACACTCCCTCCAATTGTTTTTTATTTTGATTTTTTGATTTTCAATGCTAAAACTTTTATTGCAGATTTTGATTTAGTTGCCATAGATAATAAAATCATGTAGTGTTTTGGTTTCTCACAGTTCAGAAGTTGAAATTTAGAAGTTGTAATTTAGATCACGAAGTAACTATGTGAGTTCGATTTGCTCCCCAATATAAATGATGTATGCTATCAAATTGGGGATGAAATTGCAACCATATAGATGTATTAAAGAGCAGAGCTCAACCTAGCTGCTCGACTCGACTATATTGAGACGAGCTTAAGCCGCATTCGTGTTTGTTATTCGACGAAAGCTCGGTTATATCATTATTACTCCTATCATATATTAAAATAAATTTTGTTATAGTTTTGGGTGACGAGTCAATTTATCACAATGAAGAAAGCCAAGCATGATGACTTTTGTTATAATCTAGTTAATATCAAGATTCAATTTATCTATCGACAATTAACGTTTATCTCTATTATTTTTCATAAGCACTCTATACTTTTCAAATATGAAATTTGCATAAGTGTGCTAGTTTGAGCTCGGCTCGACGAGTTATCAATCCAGCCAAGCCGAAGCCAAAATTCTCACCATGCTCGCTCTACCAGCCGATAACACTTATCCATACGACTACTTTAGGACTAAATCACAATGTTTGAACTATTGGGTACCAAACGCCATTTGATTTTATTTTGGGACCAAATTAGCAATTAACTTGGGATATTTTAAAAGAAAATTGATTTTTGTCATTACAAGAATTTAAAAATAGTCCTAATAAGTATAAAATTAAATTGTTAGATTTATTATATTTTTGATAATAGTATTTATTATATATAAATGAATTATTTTTCGAAAAAGAGTTTGAGTTTATTTTTATGATAAAATTTGTAGTTAATTAATTGAGATGTAGCTAAACCATAATGCACGTAGTGACTGTGTCTTCGTTTTGTTCATTACTTAGAATAATACAAAACGTGATATCACATTCCAATAATACAAGTTATACAACCTACTCTTTAGAAATATATACATTATTCCAAGGCAGCCTCCTATAGTGTATGATTAATAATCCTTGGACAATAATTCACAAATTAAAAGAATTCTAATTCTCAAATATGACTTTAGACCAGAAATGTAAATATCATAATATCGTTTATTACAATTTATATGGTTGTGATTTAAGACCCCTAAATCCTTCCTGAGTTTCAAAGTTAAATCAATAGCAATCCACGTAAATTTAAACGCTTAAATCTAACGTATCACAAAAGATTTATACGGTGCTCCCCTTATCAAGGCGAAGCGCACGCCCCGGGTTACGCCGCAGTAATCCACTAATAAACCGTAAGATCGCTATGCTCCTTACCACACTACCTATAATCTATGTTGAGTATTTTCATACACCTAAAATCTCAACCACAAAGCTTCATCGCTAACAAAGATAAACTCTCTAAAGCTCTTCAAGAACAAAAACTATGTTCTTCAATAATATTAAACCTAATATTATTCTAGGATGAATTTTTCTATTCTATGGTATTTGTGAAAATAAACTCATGAAATCATCCTATATTTATAGCCAACAAAAACCTAAGTAGCACTACGTCTTTTCTTGGGCTTCAAGTATTCAAAACCGGTTTAAAATAAAATCTACCAAGCGCCAAGAGATATATCCTGGGCTAGACCAATTAGAAATAATTGTGAAACTAAAACCTGCCTCAAATTAAAGCTCAATTCCAACATAAGTGTCACTATTTGTTACAAAATAAAACATATGAATTATGATGCAAAACAAAAAATAAAATAAAAATTAAATAGCATTGATTACAAGCAAAAATTGATCAAAACAAGCTTTGGATCAAAGCCACCATGCCTGTAAGACTAGCTTCAAATGAATCAGCAAATAATTTGTATGTAAATCCAGCAATAGGAGCAGCCTCAATATTCCACTTAAACGTGCACCCCTTGTTACCACTAGGTACAACTTGCATGGATGCCTTCAACATAGTTATTCCTCCAGTATTCTCATGCATTTCATAGGCAACATATTTTTTTGTCACGCTAATTTTTACCAACTCCTCCCTCACCCACCCTGCCACGACGGTGGTGTTGGGGGTCGAAGGCGACTGGGCAATTGTAATGCTGTAGCGGAACAACCCCGGTCGCCCTTCGGTGCCCTTGTCACAAAAGGAAACACTACTAGGGTAGATTTTGTAGAGGTTGCAAAAATCAGCTACATAAGGCCATACTTCATCAGCTGTTGGACCATTTATTTGGCACTTAAGTTGACTTTTCCAATTTTCAGTTGCTACAATGGTATGGCAGAATGCTAGAATGAGGAGGAAATGAAGGATAGTTTTTGCCATATTTTCAAGAATGGTTATATATTTGGTTTATGGATTGGATGGTTTGATTTATATATATAGGGTCAAGGGGGATATTATTGTTCAATAAACTGCTTTCTCGTTATTATTTTTGGTATAAATATTTTCAAAGAAGCTAGTAAAGAAATGCATACATCTACATTTTTTTTTCTCCCTACCAAAAGGATAAAGAAAGGGAGATTCTTCAATTAATTTATTATCCTTACGCGTCTAATTGTTGAACGCCATGTCTGGACTTGAAAATTGAACTCCGTGTTATTCACTTGAATAATTGAATGATTGAATTTAATGATTGCCGTCCCCTATGGCTTTTGTAAAATTATTTAATAAATTCAAATGGCTAGAATAGTTGTGAAATCAAGTTATATATGGAGTGTAGGTAATGAAGTAACTAATATTAAATCAATGAAGAAAATATATAAATTTAAGGTGACAAGTAAACTTAATTTTTGAATAAGAATTGCACGCGATTTATCACCTAATTCTTACAATAACGTCACTACTGGACAATTCATCTTTGGGAACATACAACTTGATAACCCATTTTCGAATATGTCCCAGCGGGTCCCACCGCCGATTTTCCGCAATAAATTGCTAAATTGGTCACGTGACTACTTCAGAAGCGCGTAATTTAATAATTTCAATTGTGATTTTTTGCATACAAGATTCTTAATCTGATTAGAGCTATCAGACAACTTAATAAACTCTTCACTGTAACAAATAATGTACAAATGCATGAAATTTTTTTCATCGCTAACTTTCAATTCAAATTAATGTCAAGATCACTACATTGCGTTTCAAAACTAAACCCCAACCATCACCGTTGTAATGATACAACAACCTACTACCAACTCCACATCTACTACGCAGGAAACATACCCATCATATCCTTCTCATGTCATAATCTTCAAGATCCATCCACCGAAATTAACAATTTTACCACCAACATAGTCTAACATTGGCCTAAACTTGAAAGCATTCCCATATGCATTCATGATCGGTAAGACTCATCATATATCTCTACAAACATAAAAATACACAATTAATATGACGCACCAATTTAAACACATTCCCCAATTGGAAACCCCACTAAAAATCCAAATCAAAAACCCTAAATCAAAAACCCAAATCAAAACCCTAAATCGAAAACCCAAATAAAAAACCCTAAATCGAAAACGTAAATCAAAAACCCAAATCAAAACCCTAAATCAAAACCCAAATCAAAAACTCAAATTAAAACCCAAATAAATAAACCCCTAAAAAATTCCAATTTTATAAAGACCATTACACACCCATAAACTAGAACTAAATCCTTCGACGAAATGAGTCTTTGATTAACTCTTCAAGCGCATTATTTCTCCTTCGATTACAAGCAAAGACATATGCTTTTAATGTAAGAAAATATGGAACTAAATCCTCTTGGAAGCAAATTACCGGTTGCTTGGCTGGGGCCAGAAAGCCTCTATTTTAACATTGTTTTTCAATTATTATATTATTATTGCAAAAATACAAAAGTGAAATTAATAAATTACCCTTACGAAGAGGTCACGCTGAGTGTCACGCGACCAATTTAATACCACCGTCGAAAATCCGACTGGGACCCACTAGGACATATTTCGAAAAATGGGTGATCAAGTTGTACGTTTCTAAAGATGGGTGATCAACTAGTGACATTGTGTAAAGTTAGGTGATCATCCATAGCATTTGCAAAAATACAAAAGTGAAATTACTAAATTACCCTTACGAAGTAGTCACGTGACCAATTTAACTGCCAATTGCCGAAAAATCAGACGGTGTGACCCACTAGGACATATTTCTAAAAATGGGCGATCAAGTTGTAATGCTTCTAAAGACAGACTGTTGTAATGCTTTCTAAAGACGTGGGTGATCAACTAGCTTATTATCACAGAAAGCTTAAAGTATCATCCATACCATTTGCCCTTGAATAATTAAATGATAAAATTATAATATATTTTTAATAGTAAAATTATTTTTTCAAATTTTTGGGAGGGCAGATGAGTGCTCTTCTATCATGTCCTCGCTAGTTCCTCCATTGGTTAAAGTAGGTTAAACTCACTAACATACTTCATCCATCTATAAAAATTGTTTAGTTTTGATTTTTTCAAAATTTAAGAGTTAATCTGTCACGATCCGTCCGATTTCGGTAGTGGATCGGATCACAAATCCTCCAAGTCGAGCTTTGATACTTTGCGCCTAACTGTGTTCCTCGCAAACAAAGACCGGTTGTCCAAATTCGAAACACCCGACGATCAAGCCGTAAGAACGATCGAAAGAGTTTAGCTTCAGAAGAAAGAATATTTGGGTATCAAAGTGAACTTACTTGATTTGGCATCAAGGTTTACCTTTTATAGTTGTTTGAACTACATTTTTGGTCGAGCTCGATGGCTCATTCATTTTCGACAATGATTAGGCATTCATTGCGGTCGTAATAATAGCCTTAATTACCCCTTAATGGTGCTCTAATCAAGCCATTGACACTTAACGGTCTTCTTCTTCATACCGAGTTGGTATTCGCCCACTGTGATTCAAGTCCAATTATTCGTTCTTTGTCCATGATCCTTCTTCGACGAGCCCAATCATCTTGACCTACCTCTCATCGCCCCATTCAATTATGTGATTATCATACGCTCCTGTGGAGGCGTTATCCATCAAAGGGTCCCAATTCTTTCATAAGCGGGAGGTGCTATCCATTGCGTGTGTGGGTCCGTCTCAACTTACCCCTAATATGTGGATTTCCCATCATTGGTTTCTATTCGAATGTCTGGAGCCGGTAGACGCCCATGGCGAGTTCTTCCTCACCCTTCCTCGCAACGTACCTGCACGATGGCTTTTTATTTCACGTTCGGACGGATATGAAGGTTTCTGAAGACTTCTCATCCCATCGGAACCGTATACTGAGGCCTCTTCTTCTTATATGCATCGGGTAAAGGTTTTGTTGCAATATAGGCTTAGAATTTTTAGAGTGCATACCACATCGAATATTTAGAAGGACTAAGCTCATACTAACCTATAAAAGTGGGTCTCAAGATAGTGTATTCCTTTGCACCCATAGTTAGTGGAGTTTGCTATATAGTGAAAGGACTCTTGTTAATTTTTGAGTGTATTCACGATTGTAATTCATCAACTATTTAGTAATAATATTTATTCTTTTCTCCATGGATTCAGTCTAAGATTACACGTGTAATCCTAGAAAATCATGTTAAATTCTTGTGTCCATTTCTTTATTTTTTGTTCTGTCTATTATTGTTGTTTAGTTTCTTATTGTTCTATTTTACCATTTGTTGTAGCTTCCACAAGAAATTGGTATCGAGCCAAGTTACATTGGGAAGATGGGAGGAATGATGAAGCTTAGAAGCCGAGTAGTTCAATGGAACTAACAACTTGAATGTGGTAGTGCGAGATTCGACGCTATTTCAATCAACAAGAGCTAGACGCCGTATTGGAGAAGAAACCTGCAACAACAACGGATGAAGAATGAAGAAGAAAATAGGTCGGTATAAGGGACAATAAGATTGTATTTGAGAAGGACATCAAGTACTGGGTCATGAAGCGATGGACGCCGTAAATCCCTGAAGAAGCTATAGACAAGTACATGACGAAGAACATTGAAAATCGTTTGTACATGAAGAAAAAGCTATTCCGGTTTGGGTTCGAGGAAGGCATCACCATGAACGATCACCTCAACAGTACAATAAAATTTTAGCGCATTTGGTGCACTTAGATGTTGAAATCGGGAGGATGAAGACAAAGTGCATCATTGCTGTTGAACTCGCCGTATTTAAAGTATTATCACCTATCACTACTTTATTACAGCGGTAAGGATAAGATCAAATTTGAAGATGTGAAATGCACTTGTGAACAATGAAAATTGGAAGATGGAAGTTGTGAAATACAAAGACTGCTGCCCGAAGCATCGATGTAGCTTAATGAAGGAAAGAAGAAATTCGCACGTAAGTCATCTCGTAGAATTTGACAAAAGAAGAAAAATTGTAAAAGATCAATTTTTTGTTATGAGCCTATGGAGCCGAAAAGTCCGTCTGCCATGGATGACGGTACTATCGTGACCGATGGAGAATGTTCGTTATTGCCTGCATTTGAAGAAGAACTTGATTGGCCAGAACTTTAGAAGCCAAGGGTTGTAAAATTGTACGTGAAGGTGGTTCTATCAAGGTGAGCAAGAACGAAAAGATTCTTCTACAAGGAAGGAGAAGGGGCAACCTTATTATCTTGAAGGTAAATCGGTTGCCGGTTCTGTTTCAATGGCTGATAGCAACAATCAATCTGTTCTATGACATCATCGCTTGGGGCACTGTGGTGAAAAGGCGCTTCAAGGGTTAATCAACAAGGGGCTATTGAAAGGCGCCAAAGGAGGTAAACTTGAGTTTTGTGAGCATTGCATCAAGGGCAAGAAGACTCGAGACAAGTTTGGCGAGGCCGTTCATCGCACCAAAGGAACGCTAGACTACGTGCATAGTGATGTGCGGAACCATCTCGAATGCTTGGGAGGTAAATCATACTGTGAATCCTTCCTATTTGATGATTTTTCAAGAAGAGTATGGGTTTACACAATGAAGAATAAGTATGAGGTCGTTGATATCTTTCGAGAGTGGAAGAAATTAATAGAGACTCAAACTAATCGAAAATTGAAGCGTTTAAGGTCAGATAATGGCTATGTAATACAAGTTTCCATCCTTGTTCACGGGTGTAGAAACGACAGTATCAGAAGATATTTTTGGTAAGACATACCCTCAACAAAACGGCGGCCGAAAGAATGAATCGCATATTAGAAAGGAGCCTGTTGTATGCTTTCCAACTCGGGGTTGGAAAGCAATATTGGATCAGGCAAGGACGACGCTTGTCATCTCATCAACATGCTCCGCCAATTGTGCTAAATATCTCGCACTTTGGAGTGTGGTCAAGTGTACCAAGCACGACTACGATCATTGCATATATTTGATGTTCGAGTTATTATCATGTGACGTAAGTCCAAATTAGACCTAGAGCCAAGAAAGCCATCTTCTTGAGATTTGCTGTATGCAGCGGATATCAATTGGTGGTGTCCGGAGTCAAAGAAGATAGTAATAAGTGTGATGTTACATTTGATGAGATGAGTATGCTTGGACAAATCCAACAATTGCAAATGAGGTTCGTGAGCTGATGAGGGTACTCCAAACCAAGTGGAGCAAGTTGGTTCATGTTCAAGAGACTCAACAGTTGAAGATATCATGTTCCTGCAAGAATAACGGAGCTCATGACAAGTAGCCTCTTTTCACTTCGCAAGAAACCCAAAGAAACATTAGGAAACCGACAAAGTTCAACGATATTAAAAAGATATGCACTTCCAGCTTGTAAGTGAAGATATTCCATTATCTTACTTAGAAAAGTCACATAGTTCTGAAGTGACGCATCGGATGTGGGCCATGCAGTTAAAGAGATGGATTTTATCAAAGAACCATACTGGATTGTGGAGCCTTATGTAAGAAAGTTGTTGGATGTAAATGGGTCTTTGCTAAGAAAGCTGGAATTCGAAAGTGAAGACAGTCCGTTACAATGCAAGATTAGTGGCGAAAGGATTGCATAACGCGAAGGAATTGATTACACCGAAGTTTTCTCCTCTGGCCGTGGAAACACTCGCCCATTAATGTTTTATTGGCCTGCAGCACACGGAACCTCGAAAGGCTCAACTCGATGTAAAATGTTCTCTTACATGGTGGTAATTAGAAGAAAAGATCTATGACTCAACCTCAGGTTCAAAACCTGAAAGAGAATTGAGTTTCAGAATCAAAGCAAGTCTTTGCACGGATCAAGTAGTCGCCGTGTCAACGGTACAAGAGATTCATCAATTTACAGGAACAAGGTTTCATCATTGTGTATATTTTCGCAAGATTCGTGAAGGTATTAACATTTATCTTCGTTATATGCTGATGATATGTTAATAGCCTATTCTAGTATTACGGAGGTGCAAAACACGGAACATCAGCTGAGTAAATCGCTTCCCGATTACGAAGATTCAAGTGGCTCGAAAAATACTTGGGTATGGAAATAAAGTGGGATCGGTGCAGCCTCGATACGTAGAGAGAAATCGTTAAGATGTTTGACTTAAATGAGAAGTCAAAAATGGTGAACACACACCATTGGCTCACATACGAAGCTTTAGTGTTTCATTATCGCCTACAACCGTTAAGACACTCAAGAAACTAAGGTTTCGCATGCAAATGCAAAGGGGGATCGTTAATGTATGCTGGCGGTTTGCACAGGCCGACATCTCACATGTTGTGAGCATAGTGAGAAGTTATATGCATAGTCCCTGAAAAGGACTGGCAAATGTAAAGTGGATCATGAGATACTTACGAGAACACTGCATGTCGGGTTAAAAGTACAGAGAATGGAGACCATGGGTCAACATGTTAGTTGGGTATGCACTCGATTATGCAGTGATTTGGATAAGCGACTATGCACTTCGGTTACATCTACACCTCGCAAAGCAGGACCAGTTAGTCGGGCGCTCGACGCTATAATCAATCATTGCTTTTGTCTACTACCGAGGTAGCAAGATATTATGCTGACTCCAAGAGGCAAGGAAGATGTAGCTTAGAAGTCTAATGGGGGATTTTGGTATAGTTCAGACAAGTCACTATATTTGTGATAGTCGTGAGGTTAGTTTGTTTAACCAAGAATCCAAGCACCACAATTTCATGAAGACGTTGGGGGTCAAGCTTAATTATGTTCGAGAACTGGTCAAAGAAGTGGGTTATCAATGTGACAAAGAAGTTGGTACTCAAGACAATCCGCCGCAAAATATGTTGACAAAGATAGTTATAGGGATCAACTTCAATCATTGTTTGAGCTCGACTAACGCTCTCGATTTGAAGCGCCTAGTAAGTAATATACGCAGAGGAAGATAAATTTGCATTTAGATTACTATTTGTGAAGTCGAGGATATGTGTGGTTCTAAAAAGTTGAAGCCTAGGTGGAGATTTGTTGAAATATAGGCTTAGAATTTTTAGAGTGCGTACCACATCGAATATTTAGGAGGAGTAAGCTCATACTTGAACCTATAAAAGGGGTCTTAGTATTAGTGTATTCCTTGCACCAATAGTTAGTGGAGTTTGCTATATAAGAAAGGACTTTGTTATTCTTGAGTGTATTCAATGCCATTGTAATCCTAGAAAGTCTCACTTAAATTTGTGTCCATTTTATCGCTTGTGCCTCATGTCTATTATTGTTGTTTAGTTTCTTTTATTGTCTTGTTTCTAACCATTTGATGAGGCCACAACAAAGTCATCGGATATCCAAGTATGGTTTTTATGGCTCACCAAGTCTAATTCGCCCTCCCAAGATCTAATAAGTATAAGGCGATGCTCACACCTCTCTCCACCTATCAGGAAGATAAATACCCATGCCTTGCACTTCTATATACTTGCCGCATTTGAAAGTCACGTCTTCTTTCCCCATAGCCGAGGATGTACGAATTCCCTCGAGTTTGAATGCTATATTTCATTTTTAGCTCTGACCACGATCGCTACTCCTCTTGTCGCTCTTATCAAGCACCCCAAATCGATCACCGAGGTACATCCTTGCTCTATCTTCTCAACATTTCTTCCTCCGTGGCACGAAGACTCTAAATGTTCGCTATGACAGCCCGCACTTCAACCGGCAGTCGTGGCGAAATAGCCTCTTCCGAGGAGGACGGCTACTACTACTTTCATGTATTTTTGGCTAATGCTACGCCAAAAACGCCACATAAACGCCATATTAGATACCATGTGACGCTGCGGCCGAAATCAAACGCAACATACGTGACATCGCACTAAAATCAAAACGCTGCTGCATATGTGTCATGAAGAAAGTAGTATGATGATTGACATTTGTAAACGTCACCAACAATGGAATAACCCGCTAAAACCATCATAGAAACGTGGCAATTTGACCTAAGCAAACTCCATTAAACGCTTCACACTGGCGTGCATGTTAAAATTAATGAAACACACTAATTCAAGGAAATGCAATTTAATATTCACATAACTAAATTGAGTAACACATGTGGGTAAAAACGCCACATCCTAAAACACACTTAATTAAGAAAAAATGGACTAATATTAATATAATTAGTTCTTAAAATATGTGGCAAAATGTCAACACACATTTAAACACACTTAATTAATGAATCACACTTAATTAGTAATAAACATAAAATTAATCAAAATGTTTTTGCTTACTAACGATGTCATTAATTATTAATATTAAATAATTTATTTATTAAATAGAGCTAATAACCATATAACGTCATAAGAATGTCATATCTCGAAACTACTTACAATTAACGCCATACACTTAATATTAAATAATTAATTTATTATATATAATAATAATCATAATGCCATGTGCTAACGCTGTATACCACCAAAAAGTTTTCTAAACAATAACGCCACACCTTTTAACATTAAATACTTAATTTATTTAATATAATAATAACTATGTAACGCCATACAAATGTCATACCACCAAAAAAGATCTTCGCTAATAATTAACGCCACACTCTTAATATTAAATAATTAATTTATTATATATACACAAAATAACGCCATAAGAATGTCATAATACCAAAAGTCTTCGCCACAATAACGCCACACGGTTAATATTATACAATTAATTATTAAATATAATAATACATAAAGTTCATGTAAATGCCATAAATCACAAAAAATCATTTCGCCAAAAAATATGTGTCTCATGGATAATATTTAATAAAATAATTAATAAAATATAATAATAACTCAAACTCCATACAACCGCCACCTCAATATAATATAATAAAAATAAAAATCAATTCTCCCAAAAATATATAGAACAAAAATTTTTCTTAAATCTTTGTATATATATATATATATATATATTAAATATATATATATATATTAAATTATATATATATATTCAAAATATGGCCAGTTATTATATTAATAAAAAATGAAAAAAATATATAAATAATTATTTAAACATTGAACACGGAAAGCATTCATAATAAAGTTAAATCATTAATTATTTGAATGAACAACTCTTATTTTTTGAAACTATAAAAAATAGATTCTATTAAAGTAAATTTTGATTTGTTACATCCAAACAATAAACAAATTAATATATAAAATGATTGAATTTTGGTACATAATGTTAAGAATTATGAAAATATAATATAGGCCTCAAATTAAAAATTGAATTTGCTACAAAAAAAGACAAGTTAGTATAACATTAGAATAAACAACTATGAAATTAATACATTAAATTAATAACTAAATTATACATAAAAAAATAAAGAAAAGAAAATTACCTCAATATTTGAAGAGGAAGAAATGGTTTTGTTATGTTATATTTATAAGTATATATGATACACGTATTTTATAAATTGAATTTCCCGCCTATGCCAAAACGTCACAAACCCGCCATAGTGTAAAGATATTTCCCGCTTATTCAAAAATTTTGTGAACAATAATTCCAAAACGTCACATACATGCCATAGGGTAAATTCATATATTTTATGAAAAATACCTTAACGCCGTTTAAATGTCATGCAAAATTTAGATATTTATAAAAATAGTATAACGTCACAAAATGCTGCTATCTTTTATATTAATAAATTCAATCTTATAACGCCACAAATAAACGCATATAACTCAAAGAATTTGCAACTAAATCTCAGAACAATGAAACTCCCCTAATACATACGAAACTCCTTACTACCAATATACTTCAAATTGTATAATACATATGTCGTAAATAACTCAGCTTTAGAAAATAAATGTTAAACGAAAGTACATAATACATTATTAGATGTAACTGCACGTATCACTCCTCGGGCTATTCTCATCATCGCCGCTGCCCTCACTTTCTTCCTCATCTTCATTTGTAAAGAATTGGTGGGGAGTCTGTCAGCCATTATCATCATATAAACCATTGTCACAGCAATATTATCATTATTCCAGCCTCTATTGTTGGCTGAATGCGGGTACACACCGCTGCTATTCTTCCGAAAGAACTCTATCGCCATCTTCTTGAATATTGACGTAATCAATTGATTCCTTGCAAACATATTTTTGACGCAGAACCACCATTCAAGATGTTTCTTTATCATCCGACACATAGTCAATGCGAGACTTGTTGTGCTCTATAAGACACAAAAATATCGCTCTTGTAAACTCCTTTTCCCTGCTTTTTATTTGCACGATCCCCATCTTTAGGGTGCACCAAGATCCACTTCCTATCGTATCGAATCACGACACTCGAACAAAGACAACCGCTCCTGCTCAAACCGTTTATATCTCAACTCCCATATTTCTTGAAGAACTCCGTAGTAATCAACCTGCTCACTATCTGAATACGAAGACCCTTTCACACAAACACCACTATTATTTGTCGACATTGCCCCTGCACCATTTCGTGTGTCGAAGTAGTATCCATTTGTGTAGTACCCCTTGTACTTATTGATTTCCTTCGTGACCAAGCAGAGAAGGTAAAAGAGTCGCTGGCCTATTATCTATATATTATGTTGAACCTAGAAAATGTATATGCATCAATTAGTTTATAATAAATTAACCATTGTAATCGAAATGTAATAATAAATGAAATTTAGGTAGTTAAAACTGTTACTTAGTTTACTAGTAACTTACATAATTTTTGAAGTTGTCAGATAAATTATCATTAGCCATTGATTCCTCCGACATGAAGTCATTTCGTGGATAACTCGGCTCAAATATATCATGAAAATTCCTCTTTCAGAAAATTATTGAATTACGGCAAATTAGTATTTATACATTAATGAAATAAAGTAGTTACCAACAAATAAATTATTGTAGATAGACTCACACTAAGTATGGTGTCACTTCCGGCATATTGCACAAGATGTACATGTGCATAGTTTTCCATTCTCTATCATTCATCAAATAGTTCTTTCAACATGGTCAGAAATAACTCGTGGGTGATGCAAGACAATGACAATCGGGCCCATCATCTACCTTCTCCTCCATCATCGTATCTACTAGGTGTTTGCCCGGCGATCGCTTTCGGCCGAAGTAGCCAATGAAACAAACGCACATTACCCTCCCCTGTAGTAATGAAGCCTCCACATTATCGAACCTTCAATATGCACTTTTTCTTTGGACGAACCATATGCCTTTGTTCTCTTCCAAGCGCATCGTTTATTATTTCATATGTATGTTATGCCTTAAAAAATAAATTAAAAATGCATGTAATATATATAAATTATTAATACTCACAACTCAAAAGTATACATCCACCGATAATGGCTGTGACCACTCCATCAAAGCCTCATACGGCAAGTGTGAATAAAGGAATGCCCATTACACCGAACAACACGCAGGTGGAAAGATCTTCTCTAACTTGCACAAAGTTTCAACAATATTATGCCCCAATATCTGGACGTGGTCAACTGTAGGGTGGAAGACGAAATGTCTCTAAAGAAGTTATGTAACTTTGTGACAGCTTCCCAAATGTGTATTTTGTATAGCCTCCAAAAGCAAACATTTAATCATTCTAACAAGTATGTGTGCATGTCGTAAAGAATTTAAGCCCTGTGAACTTGGGCACTACCTCGCATTATCTTGCAAAGTTGGAAGCATATCCAACAGCGCCTTTAATTTGATCACCCAAACCACGGATGGCTTGTTGTCGCTTCGTGTCGTGTTGCTTTTGATTTGGCAGTTTTCCATTGCTGTCATGAATGTTAGGTTCATGTGATGAACCCTTTCAAGATCTCTCCTCGATGCCTCAAGGTCCTTTCAGTTTTTCCTTCACATCCATCATTGCAAGATGAAGTTCACCATTGTTCTTTTTCTTTCATTATGCATAAAATCTAGATATCAGGCTCCGATTTTAGCATAGCCAATATGGAAGTTTTCTCCTGTAATATGCTCTTTCTTCGGCCCAATTATGAGTTTGACCATAACCATTTGTCCTATGTTCCGCATGCTTAGAACTTCCGAACACGCTTGATCTAGTCAGATATTTATATACTAACGTAGACGCTTTCCTGGTGACATTTTGTTGAATATCTTTAATTACTTTCGTAATATTTTAAAACAAGTTTATGTATTTTTAAAGTCCTGCGATTTATATAAGGCATATATATTTCAAAACGTCATGTAATGTCATAGGTTCCAATTTTTTTAGATAAATACCCTTATCTTTTAACAAATTAAATCACATATGTTATTTTAAATTAGCTATCAAATAAAAAGTATCAAGTTTGATAATTGCCTAATTAAATATTTGTTTATTTGATATTTATTCATAAAAAAGAACCGTTGACACGTACAAATTTTATTAAACCAGAGGGAAATAAGATTTTAAAATATATTGGTTACGATTGATATATATTTGATCGGAAAGTTCATTTTACACGTGACGCGCATATATATCTTTTTTAGATAACAATTCCCCTATTTTTTTAATAAAATTTTAAATATTCAAGGTAAGTGACGCTTCCGGCATTATATTCAATATCTTTTAATTACTTTTCAGAATATTTTAAAATAAGTTTATATGTATTTTTTAAAAACTTGTGACGTGTATAAGGCATATATATTCCCAAACGTCAGAATGTGTCATAGGTTCCAATTTTTTTTTTTATAGATAAATACTCCTAATCTTTTAATAAATTTTAAATATACTCAACGTGTGACGCCCTGAGACTTCTTAATGAATATCTTTAATTATTTTTCTAATATTTTAAAATAGGTTTCTAATGTATTTTTTAAAAGTGTGTGACGTATAAGACATATTCTAAACGCTAAATGTCATAGGTTCCTTAATTTTGTTTTTTAGATAAATATTTTTAGATAAATACTCCTTATCTTTTAATAAATTAAATCACATATGTTATTAAAATTAGCTCAAATAAGCATGGCTCTATGCCCGCTCCAATTAAATATTTTATTTATCGGATATTTATTCATAAAAAAAGAAGCATTACATGTCAATAAATTTTATCAAAGACAGGAAATGAGATTTAAAATATATTTGTTACGTATTGATTTCTATTTGATCTGGGATGTTCATTTTAATAATGCTTATTTGTATATTATTTTTAGATAAATACTTGATATTTTTAATAAATTTTAAATATACTAACGTAGACGCTTTCTCGAGACATTTTGTTGAATATTTTTACCTCAGCTTCATTCGTAACATTTTAAAAGTCAAGTTTATATATATATTTTTTGAATCGCAAGGACGCAGTATAAGGCATATATATTCCCAAACGTCACAGAATGCGTCATAGGTTCCAATTTTTATAGATAAATATTTTTAGATTTAATAAATTTTAAATATACTAACGGTGACGCTTCCGTAGACGCTTTTAATGAATATCTTTTAATTACTTTTCAGAATATTTTAAAATAGGTTTATATGTATTTTTTTTAAAGTGTGTGACGTGTATAAGACATATATATTCCGAAACGTCTCAGAAATGTCATAGGTTCCAATTTTTTTTTAGATAAATATTTTTCATTACTTTTCAGAATATTTTAAAATCTATTTATATGTATGAAACGTCACACACATGTCATAGCGTATTCAAATTAACGTTCAAAATTAATAAATATGTTAGGTGTAACTGCATGCATTGAAGTTACTGCATGCATTAAATTAGTTAATGTATGGCGGGTATGTGACGTTTTGTTGACATGTTTTGCATTATAAATTGAGATGTTCCATAACCAGATTTCATCATCCATTTTTTTCACAATCACAAAATTACTTCCCAAAATGCCTCAGCGATTTACCTTCATGTAACGAACACCCAGGTGGGCCCCCCTGAGGTTGGGACCGTCATCAACTCGTATAATCAGAGTCACCAACGATGGATCACTAAAGCAAAATGACTTCGTTTAACATAATAAATAAAATAATACAACTCGTCCATCGGGTGAACTAACTAACACCACAACAACTGGAAAATAATAATACAAATACAACATCAAACAACGGTTTTACAACAACAACTATTATATACAACAAAAACTCCAAGGAAAATAAAAGTATGACTGTTGAGGTCTTCAAATCACCATCGCCACCTGCACGGGTTCGCAGCTACTCGGCCAACGCGTCTCGATCATCCCGCAACAACCTAGGCATAAGACGCCCGCCCATAGGGAATAGGGAGTCAGCTATGAAGCTGAGTGAATACAAATATCACAGAAGTAATCCACCACATATATATATAAGAATACTAAGTCCATTACTTAACTGACAACTATACACCATAAGTATTATATTTCGTATGCTACTCTCAACAGGATAAATACTTTCTTACCAACCTTTCAACTATCACCGATGAAACCACAATCACATCAACCATTTACTCACATTACAACTTAGTCACCGGAAATATCTCTCTATTTGTTATCTTTCTTAAGTACAGCGAGTTCCCGGTATAATATTCAACTCTAACATACAACAACTCAGCATACGACTCAATATTCATAACTTAGAGATACCCACCAAACAACCAAGATCACACCAAAACAACTCAACCAGTTATCTTAGGTCCACCATAAAATGATACTCTAAATCATAATCACACACCTACATGTTATCCGAATGCTTATAACAGGAATCTCTACTTGTTTCATTTTCTTAATACAACTAGGCAACATATTTCTTAAATCAAGATAATCTAAGTACCGAATTATCTCCCCAATTTCCTCATTTAGTATATAGAACAAACTCACCTTAATGGTATCAACGTCGTAATTGGATCATAACTTATATACAACCACACCTGACTCTAATTTTCCACCATATATAAAATCATCAAATATCATCTCCCGTATTATCACGAACTTCGGTTTATACTTTTCTTGTATCTATTGTTCTCATTCAAATATTATCTCAACCATCAATCAACTCAACTTTTAACCTCAAAGAACGTGCAACAGTGTATACCAACCTAGGATCCTCATGTAATTTGATAATATGATCCCTACTCAACCACAACCTTAATTCGACATCAATTCCTCAAAACAACCTCTAGCGTAATGGGAGCATTATCAATAAATAGTAAACGAGTCATATAATATATAAATGAGTCGTAAAACATATCGTAACACCAAAAAGTCCAACAACATATAATACAACCACACAGACTCAACACAACGACCCCGACAACATGACAGCCCAACAGTACGACCAACCCACTCAATCGACTCGACAACTCAACGACTCCATCAACAAAATCAGCTGTATCAACTCAACAACTCAACAGTATTATCAACTCAACAACTCAATAATGGTATCAACACAACAACTCAACAAGAGTGTCAACTCAACAACTCAACAACTCAACAATCCTACAACTCAATATAAGTCCGGATTTCTACAACTAATGCGCATATAATCCCTCAACCTCAGGAGAAACTTGTCTCGGCTCTATTACAAGCTATCACCGAATCGTAACGAGGTACGAAGCAATCACCGAATCGTTACTAAGTACGAGGCAACTCACTCAATCGTACTAGTAACGAAGCAAGATACCGGACAATCAACTCAACAGACAACATCAACTCAACCAACAACATCAACTCAACTGACGACATCAACTCAACTGACAACATCAACTCATATACAACTCTTCCTAACACGACTCAACACCACCACCAAATATCTATACAACTCATGAGACCACCGACACGAAACAACACAAGGAAATAACAACTTTCAACCAACACAACCAAAATCATATATATATATAATCAACACATCTACACATCATTTATTATAGTGGAATAATAGTAATTATATCCTCAAGATACCCAACAAGTACAACAACATATACATATACATGCGATAAATAAAACTCCCGTGAGATTAGTACTCACCTCGAGTTCAGAAGCAGTAATGTTAACTCTAGGCAGTCTTCGCGTTAGGCCCAAGCTCACTTCCTATACACAGAAATCATACATTATAACACATTCCATAGGATAACCTCTCTTAACATTAATATATACCCCGAGTGTTATACCACGTCTCACGATTCCAATTTACAACTCTTAGCAATCGTCATATCCCCAAGATTGATATACCCTTTTAACATTCCAACATATTACATTCTCAATATTCGATCCGTACCTTAATACCCTAACAATCACACCTTAAGTACATTTAACCAATCAAACAATCATTTAACAACTAATTAATCCATTAAATATAACCTCCAATTCAATCACGAAAGGCTATACGAACTTCCCCCAACTTTCTCAACTAGAATTCTGACTATCCACATCCAAACCAACAATTTCATACCCAAAACAACTATATTCAAGTCCTTTGATCTCATATTACCATTTAAAGTTAATTTAAGAAAAGTCAATAAAAGTCAACATAACACTTACACCACTTTCTAACCCCAATAACTACTCAAAATCATCGCTAAATCTCCCACCGATACTCAGATAACATTTCTATACCATTATAATTTCAAGATCTAAAAGTCAACCAACATTCATAAAAGTCAACTCTTCAAAAACTCAAGAAATACTCCAAAATATTCGATCTTTCTTACCTCAAAACGAGAATGTCTCGGGAATCTCTCCAAAATTTTAGGGCCAAAGTCACAAATTTGGAAGAAAATCAAGAACAAAATCAAGTGGAAAATGGTGAGTAAAATTCGCCAAGAGGAGTGGAGAAGAGGATGAGTTTGTGTTTGGATAATCTGGGCGTATAAGGATGATTAAAAGTCTCGTGGTCCGCACCTGCAATATCTCAAGACTAGCTCGCTTCTCGCTCGGCTGCCCACTGCCTCGATTTAACAACACAACTCTAATATAACTTTAACTTCTAATCCCCAAATAATATTATACCACCTCGACATAACTTTAAAATCTTAAATACCAAATCGCACTATCAACCGATCGACTACCATATTCCAACCCATTCAACTGAAAATTTCCGATTTCTCCTAAATACTCCACCGAGCAACTAGTATACTATTTCATAATATTATGAACGGGTTATCACACTTCAACCCTTTTAAGCTTCGATAGTTTTCTTGGGCTGTTTATTGGAACTCACAAGTCCTCGATTTGTAATATATACTTTTATTTTTATAATTACTTTAATTTTTTGCGGTGCGTATATATATATATATGTATTATGTCGTTGATGAACGAAATACCCGAAGATTTTGTTCGTGAAATGGCGAAGCTGTTCTAATCCCAAGAGGAATTTGCAAATTCAAAAGTCTTATATAGTGTTTTTGATCTCAAGATTGAAAAATAGCACAAGTGAGAATAATGAAGCACACCTGAAATTCTTTACCGACGGGTGACTTGAATTTGTGCAAGTAAACAACATGGTATGGGGAGAGTTCATGGATTTCAAAATGTATCATGAATTCTGTGAAGACTACATGACTATTTTCATGTCTCTATTCGTGGTCTCGATGGCTTTGTTAGAACCTAATACCATATCAGAGACTTAATGTTTGAATAAATTATGTTGTATTTTTAATTTTTAATTTTATGTTAATGAATAATGAGAGGTTTCGAATTTTTGATTATTATGTGCGACGCTCGAGAAGAAGGCCACAATCAACGTCACAATTGATATGAAACGATTATCAATTTATCACCATAACTCAAAATATTATATAATGTAATTAATATATTAAAAAAATAAAACGTCACAATAATGTCATAGTTTCCAATTTTTTTTAAAGATAATTATTGTAGAGTCGTCTTAAAAAAGACACAACATTAAACAAAATAATATTGGTTATTCTGATTATTCAAGACAAATTAACCACATTCTAAAAGATACAATATTATTATTATCCTCTAAACATACCCATCTAAACCATAGTCACTAACTTTAAAATAGGGTATCCAAAATGTTATGACCGGAATTCTAATACATATCCACCGCATCAATTCACCTTTCCGTCACACAACCTACTACACGGTAACATTAATTTAATTTAAATATCGATATAAATTTTTTTGATTAAAATATAATTGGAAACTGAAAAATTAGTTAATATTGATATGAGGAATATTAAGTTAATATAAATCTTGATATGAAACTTATGATTAAATTATTAACACAACATCATAGTAATGACACAAATAATTGAATTAATTTTATAAATAATTTAAATATTTATTACATTAAATCTAACGTCACATAAATGACATTCTCTGAGTTTTAGAAAAATATAATTGGAAATTGAAAAATTTAGTTAATATTGATATGAGGAATATTAAGTTAAATAAATGTTAATATGAAATTTATGACAAATTATTAACACAACGCCATACTAACGACAATAAAACTATTGAATTATTTTCCTAAATAATTTAAAATTTTATTCAAGTAACATATAACGTCACATAAATGCCATATATTCTAAGTGTTACAAAATATAATTAGAAAAATAAAAATTAGTTAATATTAGTATGATAAATAATAAAAATTGAAAGTTATTAGCGTTATAGTTATATATAACGTGTCACACTAATGATACATAGTTAAGAATAAATAATGTTAATTTCATTTATGCCACAATTATGTGACACACAAAGAATTAGATTGTCAAGTCAATTTGTAAGATACTAAGTAAAACCTCGCCAATTATGTCATATGATTGTGTCGTGACGTTTTAGTGGGATAACAGCATCTCGAAAATCACTATGACATTTTAGTGGCATAAAGAGCTTACCCGAAAAATAATGTGACGCATTAGCGGATGTTTTCGAGGGTGCTCATTACGCCTTACAATAACGCCATAGTATTTTTCCTCGAAATCATTATGCCACACAACATGCCACTAAAACGCCATAGTCATTTTCCGAGTAAACAACATGCCATACTAAACAATTTGTGAGGAAATAATCAGGGTACTAAAACATGCCACTAAACAATTTTTGCCGCACCGAGCCGTGGAGAGCTTTTTGAAGGCGGCAGCCGGTAGAGATTCTTTCTCCGTAGCGAGTAGATTCCGCAAATGGTGGAGAGGACATTCTCCGTGGGCGGCAGATACAGATGTCAGACCCACGACGCTCGCTGACTAACTAATGTAGAGTCGTGCATGTGTCAGGAGACCACTGGGAGGGTATCCGAACCACCGATGGATCGGGAAGAGTCAGTGTAGCTCTAACACGGGTCGTGATTCGGCTCTTTTTCGACACTTTTCCGGCTCGAAAGGACCATTCGTAGCGCAGCTGCTGGAAGAGGATGAGATGAAGGTGTCATCCTCTCTTTGGGATGCGCAGGGGTGATGCTCCTCCGATCCCCTAACTCGTGATTTTAGCCGTCCTTGTGATAATGAACTTATGGCATTTTAGATATCACTTTTGTCCTTTTGTACTTATGCTTGTCCATGCCTCCTTGGTCTTCTTTCTGGTTCTATTTTATGTCTGTTTGGTACTTACACCTCCATGTTGGCTGGGCTCACTGACCCTCGGGTCGTGGAGGATCTCGACCGCTTATGGTTAGGGGTCCCACCTTAAAGAGTTTCAGATCCCTATTTATTCCGTCCGCTGGATTCTCCCCGTGCTCCTGCCAGCTGGACGCGGACCTGCGATAGCGGATTGTACGCGACATCTCCTTTACCCGTAACTCCTCCTCAGTTCAACGCAAGGGGATTTGGCTCTTCTATCACGGTCGGTATGATATACTCAAATATTTAGATAGATTTTACATCAATTTGCCCATCCATCGGTCCGCCCGTAGCCGGTGCAATTGACACTCTACCCACATAGAAATTTGTTTGACTTGCAAACAACTTGATCCGAAAGCTTTACAATAATAATGAATTTATTCATAACAATAATGAAAAACGAATGGCCTTACATGTTTAAAATCCTCCTCTTCCCCCGGCCCATCACTTCACTTGACATGTTGGGTATATGATCCCGCAAACAATAATGAAAAACTTAATAGGCTTACATGCTTAAACTTGCCCTTCTCCCCGCCCATTACTTCACTTCTTGACGGTTGGGTATATGACTCGCCTCAAAGCATTTGCTCAAGGAAGACCCCCTTGGCAAGTAAGCTTCCGTTTAGCTGCCTCGCCAGGATCCTCACTCAAAGGATCGACGCCATTCTCCACCGCCTTATTCTAGCTCCTCCCCAACGAGGTCTGCCATTTCAACGACGATCCCTCGCCTCTTCCCGAGCGAACTCTCCTGCTGAGATGGCTTGTCCTTTGGTGCCCGAACATGAATATTTCTAGGCCCCCGGCTCTGACAAGCATAGCTTCGTGTTTTGTCCCAGCTGGGGCCCCTGGGACCCCTTTCCTCGAACGAGACGCCCAGTCTCCACCTCCCGATGCCGCTTCCCCACGCTTTTTGCTCCTGGGACCGCTAGTAGGCGGCATATTGTGCTCCTCTGTCCCTCCGCCTCAGCGGGCCTTCCATCTCCGCCCGGCCTTTATCCGCTTAGTTTAGGCTAAGTAGCATCCGCGTTCTTCTTTTGACTTTCCCCGTATCTCGCCGTCCCATGTCGCGTGGGAAATTTCATCGTGAGGTGTATTGGTGATACTACCGCCGAACCGTGATTGCCGGTCGCCTATTATTATCCGTTATAAGCCCCATCCACTATATCCACAATGGTGAATCCACCATCTTCGCGCGTTTGTCATGATGCTTCCCCATCATGACCATGAGTTTTGACACACACCTTAACCCAAGCTTACAACGCCCCCGTGAATCCCATTACGGGTTGCTACCGTCGATTCGCTACCACTTCATCCCTAGCTCGAGGTACGCATCCGTAAAATGTAATGTCCACCGAGCTTCCCGTCTATCAAAGATCCGTTCCACCTCAAAGTTGGCTATCACCGGGCATTTACCCACAAAGTGGTCTTCATGTGGGCACTCTATCCCTTCAAAATTCCTCCTATAAGGACAAGTCCGAAACTGTGGCGTGCCCTCACGGTTAATGTGTGAGATATAAATAGGCCACTACTTGAGAAGAAGCTCATCTGCATAGAATAAATCATGAGAATGACTTTCAAGTACTTGAGCACATGTAGTGCTGCAGACCAATGCACTTCCCTGGGGCTGTAATATATTGACTAATCTTCTAACAATCCACTAGATTGATCTGTCCAATTTGTAACAGGAATAATAGGGGTTCTAAGCTGGCTTACAGCCTATCAAACCAGTGTCCTTAAGCATGCTCCAAGGTATACTCTGATTTGAGAAATAGACCAGCAGAAGTATGAAACAATTTATGTCTACAATTTAGCATCCCCTAAATCCTTAATAGTGAAACTGTCATCCAGATACTTCTTAACCTTTTGGATGTCTCCTGTGGAATTTCCCACCAGCAAAATGTCATCGACATAGAAAAGCAATTCCATAAACAACCATCAACATTATACAAAAACAGACAATGATCATGTGCAGACTAAACAAAGCCATACTTCAAGATAAAGCTTGAAAGTATGTGTGCCCATTGTCTACTAGCCTGCTCAAGTCATAGAGTGATTTCTTAAACCTACACACTTGCTTCCTGTTAGCAAGAAGATATCCTGGAGGAGGCTTCATATATATATCCTCATCAAGATCCCCATGTAAGAAGGCATTGTTAACATTCATTTGATTAACTATCCAACCCTTAGAAGCGTAAGAAGAATCCTTACAGTAACACACTTAGATACAGGAGAAAAAACATTCATTATAATCTTCACCCTCAACCTCTGTGTATCCCTTAGCAACAAGCCGTTCCTTGAACCTTTCCACAGAACCATCAGGCTTCCTTTGCCTTTATATATCCATTTGCAACCTATAGCTTTCTTGCCCTCAGACAAGTCACTATTTCCCAAGTGTCATTAGCTCTGAGTGCTTGCAATTCTGATTATAGAATCGAATCCTTAGAGTTCTTGGCTTGACTATAAGAAGACTGTTCCTGCGCAGCTTCAACATTTGCTAGAAACTAACATGTGCTACATCTACAATTCTATGATTAATGAATGGAAAAGTCTATGGGATATGAGGAGAAGATTTATGATTACAAACAAAAGTCGAGAAGCAAAATCTTGCAACCAATGGAGTTTAGTTTTAGGTCTACTACTCTTTTATCAAGAGAAAATTGAAACATATTCATTATTAAATTATCTGATGGACTGGAAAAAGAACAATTTAGAATAAGTAGTATGAAAAGAAATTCAACTACTCTACATGCATTCCTTGTGAGATTGTGTGAAGGAACACGAACTCAGGAATAGAGACATTATCAAATAAAACAACAGGAATAGGAGTCACATTATCATTGAAGACAGATTGAGACTTCGCCATCTTAAATGGAAAAACAAGTTCATGAAAAATCACATCCTGAAAATCATTATTTTGTTTGTTTCAAGATTAAGCACCTTGTAACCTTTTTTGTTGAAGGATATCCTAGAAAAACAACCCTAAGAGAAAGCTCTAGGGGATAACTTGTCAGGATGAAACAAATGGTTGTAAAACAAAGACAGCCAAATGTTCTTAAATGTGCTATTTTTGGTGCCTTCGTGTATAATATTTCATAAGGTGTTTTCTAGTTCAAAATATGAGTAGGAACTCTATTCAAAATGTAAGTTGCAGTAAGAATAGCTTCCCCCTAAAATTGTTTAGGCTAATGAGACCGAAATAACAAAGGCCTAGCTATTTGCAAAAGATGCTTATGCTTCCTTTCGACCACATCATTTGTTGTGGTGAATAGGGGCATGATTTCTGATGAACAATACCTAAAGACTGTAAAAAACTTTGGCACTCATTGCTTAAAAATTCTGCACCATTGTCAGTCCTTATGATTTTTATTTTAACAGAAAACTGTGTTTGAACTATAAGCAAAAACTGTTAAGTGACCAACATTTGATGCTTGCGTTTTAAAAGAAAATTTCATGTACACTTTGTATAATCATCAATTACAGTGAGAAAATAATTTATTCCTGAGATAGTAGTAACTCTGTAAGGGCCCCACAAATCAAAATGCAACAATTCAAATATGGATTTAGCCCTGGTAGAACTGATAGGAAAATGAATTCTTTGATGTTTAGACATAGGACAAACTGTACAAGGCATCTCTTTACTGAACTTTACATTTGAAAGAGCATTGTAATGCTTTATTACTTCTAAAGGAGTGTCACCCAATCTAAGATGCCAAATCTCACTATCAACCACAGACAATGCAACAAAATTGAAAACTTCAGGCCTACACAAGCAAGAAACAAACTTCTGAATAACACTACTATAAAAGGAATGATCATCAAATAAATATAGGTCTTGCAACTGTCTTCCAACTCCAATTACTTGATTAGAATGTTGGACCTGTAACAGACAACAATGTTTGTAGAAATTAGCAATGCACTTACTAACAGACAAGAGATTGTATTTGAAACAAGGAATATAAAGGCACTTTCTGAGAACAAGAGATTCAGAGAAAGAAATATAAAGGCATTCTCAGAGAACAAGAGATTCAGAGATTTACATTGCCTTTTTGTGCTTATACTTACACAACCATCGGAAGACAAACAAGAGGATATGTTTTCATACACATTAGTAATAAATTAGAGTTGCACTTTATGTGTTTACTAGCTCAGTACCCACTTTCCAAATGTTCTCCTATGATGAAGTGAAGTACTCAAAGAAGGAAAAATAGTTTATTTATGAGAGTCAGTGATTTCACTTTTGACTGACTTCCTCAGCAGTTCTCATCATTCTTCCCAACTGTTGGTGCATTTGAAACATGTTCTGCATAAGCTCCTCCAAATTACCTCCTCCTGAACTCATGCCTTTCATTGGTGTTTCTTCCATATAAGATGTAATTCTATTCTCAACAAATTGTCTTTCTTCATTTTAGTATCCCACCACTCAGGATAGCCTATCAATTTGAAGCAACCTCCCTTCAAATATCCCTTCATGTGACAATGATCATACTCATATTAGCTTTTCTTTCTTCACACTTCTTTTTCTTATTCTTATCAGTCAATCTCCTTTGGTCATTGTTTCCTCTGACAAACAGTACTGAACTATTCTCAACTTGCACAACGAAATTATGGCTCAAATTTGACTATTTTCTACGATTAGCACTAAAAAATTCTTTGTAAATTGCAGGCCAAGGATCCATAAGTAAAATCTGATCCTTAACTCCATCAAACACATCATTAAGACCTTACAAAACTGGATTAGCTTTTGCCTTTCTCCTTAACCTTAGCTTCCCTTCTTTTCTTTTTTAATTAATAGCGCATTGTCACTTCTGATGAGAGAATGGGCTTTTCAGGGCCTGCAGGCTAACCAAGGTATTCGATGTTAACTTCACTTCTTGTTATACAAGGACCTCCAGTAATACACTTGCATGTAAGGTTCTATTAATATTCTTTCATCCCCAATGGAACAGCTTAGAATAATACCACAACAACTAACATATTACCTTGAATTAGAGCATTAATTTATCTTTTAAGCTGATATAGCAAAGGTCCATTACTAACACCATACCTCTGGTTCAATTCATCCCACAACAATGTTGCACTTTCTATAAACATAAATTGTTCCCTTAACTTTGGAGAAATGGAGTTAACAATCCATCCAAGCACATACCATATAATATGCCCTTTTCCATTTGTCATAGTTCTGATCTTGCAATTCAAAGAGCTGTTGGTATTCATCTATGAACCCTAGCTTTTCCCTTGCACCAAGCGTCATCCTAATAGCTCTACACCATATTGAGAAATTATTTTCATTGAGAAGAACAGTTACATTGGACAATGGTCCGATGATTATACAACTTTTAACTCATTCACCATTTACATCAGTGAGTTAGAACATTAGATAATTTTGGTCTTTATGTCAAATTGGATGTTAAATTGATAACTCCAAGATCATTTGACTAGCACATAATTCTTAAATTGGTTTTGCTAAAATATCCCACTCCCTCAATTCAAATGTTTTATTTGTATTTTAAATTTTCAATAATGATTTTAATTATTTTAGCAGTTTTTCCAAAAATACCCCTAAAATGTCAAATGCTAGTCACGTGACCTCGAAAGTTATCATTTTAACGTTCGTTTGATAGAAAGACCAAAATTGTCTCATGTTGAAAGTTCAGTGGAGATTTTGAAAGTTTAGTGATGGAGCGGTGATTGAGTTAAACTTGTATGATAAATCCCACATGAATTAATCCTTATTTACTTAATGAGTTTGAATATTTATATTTATTATAATATATATGTTTATACAAATATTTTTTAATGTATATAAACTTATGCCGAGTTTAAAATTTTACGTCGTTTAACTTTAAATGTTTCTATATTATTTCCGAAACATTTATTATTTTTGTTATTAAAGCCCCATATGCAGCAGAAACTTTGAAGTTGAACCATGCATAATATACACTTTAGGTGTTTATTGTTGGCTCATTATAGTATGTATTGTTTCCATGTCGTTTCCTATACTATGTGACAAATTATAAATAACCAAAATTACTTGTCCCCATGAATAATGAGTGGACTTTAGGAGTCAAATTTATGTAATATTATACTACGTATTTCTCTATTACTAGAACAATTCGATAATAATAAATGAGGAAAAAGCACGATAAATAAATACATGTTTGCGGTTGGGTTACAGTTAAGTAACTCGCGTTTAAGAAGTGTCTTTGTTAAATGTGACGTTCTGAATGATGGTGGTCAAGCTGTAGCGACCATGTAGCCAGGGTCGGCCATTACTGAGGTGAGAGTCGTATAATCGAACACAGAATCACCAAAATCGATGGACGACTCGGTTTTAAAACTCTTTCGTTTCCTTCAAAAATATGATTACATATAATATTTCCAATGTCGCGGTTTAAAAATTCTGATCGAAGTCGATTGATGTCAACCAACCCATTTCACATTATATATCAATATCACGAATAAATAGTAATCTTAGGCAAGACTCTGAAATGAAATGCGTACTCGAATCTGAAATGAAGCTGTAATTTAAAGTTTGAAAATAAAATCTGACAATCAAAAGCAGACAACATCAAAATCGATTTGTGAGGATCACTCTGTGGCCGTCTTTCTTTAATGCTCAGACAACTCTCAGCAGTCTCTTGGCTCCAGCTGGCCGTCCAATCGGCCTGTATGAAATGAAATGCCGTCCGGCCCCTTAATGGTACAACTACTGACTCCGCGAGGCCTCCCGACTCCTCGGCCCAAATCCCTTTGGTTTCCAGCAAGTCCGCCTCACGGTCCCACGATAACCGCCTCTGGCCGAGCCTAAGCCAGTGCGAAAGTTCCGATTACTCCGTGGAAAACTAGGGGTAATCCACCGCCGGAGTTCCAGGCTGCTTTAGCGGCTTGTAACATAATATCGCCTACCAGCCGATCGGCTTACGTATTGCCCAGGCAGCCCACATCAGGCTTGACGGATATCTCTCTGAACCCCGAAAGCCTCACGAAACTCCAGCGGATCTCGCGGTACCCGCGTCTGAAGGAGGCTGTAGAATAGCTTGGGCGAACTGCCGGCGCACTGAAGTAACTGCATGCAGGATACCTTTCTATTGCAGTACGTCATCCTCTGAACTCTAGGCGGGTATCGGTCTTTGAAAGTCTCAGTGGGCTCCTCTTCGATCCAGCTACTTGTTGGCTGGTGACTCCGTTTCACGTCTTAGTGCGTTCCTGGCAGGTAGAATCATGATGATGTCATTGACGTACTCCCACCGATGAGCCGTCCACTGAACCTCGTGATCTTAACTTGCCTCTCTTGGGATAGACATCGGGGAAGTAGTCGGCATCTCATTTGAAGCTTATTTCTGCATTGCTCACCGGCCAGGACCTGCGTCCACGAGTCGGTGAAATCGACTCCCTCTCCAAGGCTGCCATGTAGGTCTCGAGCCGATGTAATTCTCCCGGAAGAGCTCAACAAACCGATCCCGGGACACGCCGTCTCCCCTACCGCACGATCGGGGGCAGCGCTACAGTTCTCCAGCGGTCGCGGGCACCCTCGTGAGGTAGATAAGTATAGCTTCACTCTAAATACTCACCACTTAATCCCAGCCAGGCTCAAAATGGACTTCATATCGGATGAACTCAATAGCGCGCTCTTGCGAACCTCACGAAAATTTCGGAGGATCCTGTGGCTTAGGTCAAACAACTTGCTGCGGGAATTCGACTTCCTGCTTGCTCGGCCGCTGAGCATTCGCACTTCGCCTACGAGGTCTACACCGGCTTTTGCTCGAAGAATGCCTCCGGACCTAACGTTACGTTGTACTCATCACGCATTCTGCACCTGGCTTCGGCCTCCTGCAGGCCCGTCCACAGTACTCTGGCTCTACCCACACCACGAACTGCAGGTGGCATCCTCGGCGATCTACGCAACAAAGAAAAGACTCGATTTTTAACAGGCACGGCTCCACCAACTGACTCGAGAAAACAAGTCGACCGACAGCGCGAATAGCAATGTCGAAGCGCAAACTACGATACCAAAATTGTAACGACCATGGTCGGCCATACTGAGTGAGAGTCATTATAATCGGAACACCGAGAATCACCAAAATCGATGAGACGGCTAGGAGTTTAAAACTACTCGTTTCCTTCAAAAAATATGATCATATAATATTTCCAAAATAATCACGAGTTTAAAAATTTACAATCCATCGGGTGATATCTAACGATAACTACATAAATATCTGACATATCAAATAAATAGTAATGTCGGCAAGGTACAAAAGAGAGTAAATCTTGTACTCGAATACAAAATGACTACTGCCAGAGCTAAAAAGTTTGAAAATAAAGTACAACCAATCAAAAACGGTTGACAACACATCAAAATCGGTTGTGAGGATCCTCTGTCACCCAATGCTCACTGGCCATTCGGAACAACTCTCCAGCCAGTCTCTGCAAAGCTCCAGCCCAACCCCGTCAGGTGACACAGCCTGAAATGAAATGCCCGTAGCCCAAAGCGAAAAGGGTGTAAGCCCCGTGACTTAGTGAAACTTAGCAATGGGGTGAAACTTAAACCCCGTCTTGCTTATGACATAACAAAATTAACATAGGAGTCATAGATATATAACAGGACTAGCCACATTACCATGTTATACTTACAAAGAAATTCTCATCATCATGGCATAACATAGAATATAGGGTCTCGATAATAGATACAACTGTTGAATAAAATGCTGCAAACCACATAAAATTCTGATCCAAGTTGACAAAACTATACTGCAGTCGCAATCACTCGTAAACTAGATACCCGTCAGTTAATCACGATGCGCGTAAAGCTCTGACCACGTCGTCTGATGCTGCTGCAGTATAAAGGCGATAACCAACACTCTTATGCAGTATAAAGATAATAACAGCGCTCTTATACGAAGTATAAAAGGCGATAAACAACGCTCTTATATTCACGTATAAAGGTGATAAAACGAAACTCTTGCCTGACGTATAAAGGCGATAAACAACGCTCTATACCGGCGATATAAAGGCGTCTGTGGCAACTCTTTATAACGTATAAAGCTATCTGCCAGCGATCTTATACCGGCGTATATAAAGGCGATAAGCAATCTTATACCCGGCCGTATAAAGGTACAGCTCTTTATCACAGAAGCGTATAAGGCGATAAACAACGCTTCTTAAGAGCCACAACCCTTAACCGTCCAGATTCTGGGGTCGTATCCTGTACTCGAGTCACCTCAGACACGTATAACTCCTAGCGATCACCTCGCACTTGACAACTCTGACACCCGACAATATCCAGCCTTGACTAAAACATCTACATGATAAATCAGCTCTGTCCTTAAACAAAATACGAAAACTCCCATAAAGTACCAACAAAACCTGAAACCATGATGCAACAAAACTACGAAATGAAATATAAGTTGAAGTTCAATATTACTTACCTCGAAGCAATCTTGACGCCACGGAATATAATCATGATATCATGTCATGGCTCCGCCTTGAATGAATCACGCATAATAAATACAAAATTACATGTATATCATTTCTCAACGTAATCATAACCTGATAGCGTATGCATCGTTTCTCCTGTCGTACCACGGTAACATGTTCCACGCGTTTAAAAGTAACTACGTAAGGTAACGCCCGTGGGAGATAAGTACTTTCCTTTCTACTTCAGTTACACAAAAGTCCTCCACGAAGAACACGATAGCAGACGTCTTACATACATGATGTGGCTATGGCAGAAAGTATCTCGGGAAATAATACCAGAATTCGTTCTAGAATAAACATTACCAACTTTAATCGAATGATTTAAGCGATTAACGTGGCGGGTAAACTATCGGATTATAAACCCGATAGGACCTGACCAATCGATCCGCCATTTGATTCCATCTTATCAGCACAACATTATAAGATAAACATGAGTAATTGGATAATGAGAGTGCAGTGTTTTAAATAATAAGGTCCAAACATAACCTCCTACACGTTTGAAGTGCTTAGAAAATATCAACCCGAAAAGTCAACGAAAACCTAAAAGTCAACCGCGCCATAACGTGCTCAACGACCTCGAGTCATGGATGTCAACATATACGTGGAACTGTAACCAACTAGATTCGTATAGAATTGAATTATGGAAAGAAGTCGACTAAAGTCGGCTATGGCAAGAAACCCGAAATATCTCAAAAGACTTTAACTTTCATCGCATTACTTCGAAGAGAAGGATGGGAGAGCGATATTCTGGCGATGCTGAGTTTGGCGATGATCGAGAAATGGAAAGAAGAAATTTTTTCAAGGGAGAGGTAAATCTAGAAGCTATGAGGAGATAGGGAAGATGATGAAGTGTTTAATTGATGATGTGGGATAATATGGATAGATATTCACTTCGAGTCCGTTCGGTTTGGTTAATTTTACTCCGCTTAACGTACTTAAATCTCGAACCCGTTTAAAGATAAAATTTTCCTGCTTAAAAAACTACTAATTTATAAATGTAATTCGACTAAAAAATTTACGAAATAATATTATCATAAAATTATTTATACTATCCACAGATCCTACTAGCCGACCCGAAAAATTTAATTTTTTTTTCGTAGCGGGTTATTACAATCTACCGCTAATAAAATTTCGACTCGAAATTTCGTAACTTCGACACTTAGCGGTAACCCACATGAAATGCCTGTCACAGATGTAAAAAAAACAAAACACCTAGATACACCAAAGAGAATTCTGGTGCTTCCCGAACAAGCGATTCTGACCATATACATCCTCGAAACCGTTATGCGGTGATTCACAGCAACAAAATCTTGATTCTTCCAACTCTGCTTCCAGAGCCGTTCCGTCCGGTAATCTCTTACTCTCGTTGGCGGTAACCACTGACTCCTCGGGGAAAAACACGATACCTTCTCAAATAATTAGGACATCCCTAATCTAATCTCCTCACATCTCCCAAATCGACCGCGTACTCAAAAATCAACATAACTGCAATGATTCCCTTAGCCCCAGTGTTGAAGTAGTATCCGGCGGTAGAAATCTTCTATCTCCCACTTATGAAAGGTCTAGTACACCCGGCCCACAAAGTAGCATCCTTATGGTAATCAATCTAGTGTGATGTTTTCCCCAGCCAATCCATACTCGGCATAAGATCAAGCTTATATTTCAGCGGAGGTAAAGTACTACCATGATTGGTCGTTCATTCAGCCTGGCAATCGATATATAATGTCTAACCTCAATTGACCTCCCCAGTAGGCTTATTAATAAAAAGTGGAACAAGCGAGAGAGACTCTCTACGCTAAATAGAATGTCGACAAAACTCGAAATTAATTGAGAGTGTGTATGTCGCGGTATAAAAAGTATACTACCAGCGTAATCACATGAAAGTAAAGTACGCTTTCCGAGAACTACGGAGAAATTAAATGCACCTCTGTTGGTCAGGCATTAATCGGCCGAATCCATTACATACATTTGGTACACACTACGCTCCTTGAGCCTCCAACTCCTGCGGCCCCAAATCCCACGGTTCCAACAAGTCCACCAGGGGTCCCCACGATAACCGCTACGGCGGCTGAGCTAGTCGCAAGTTTCCGATACCTCCATCCACTGGAAAACTAGGGGTAATCCCTCGCCGGGTTCACAGGCTGGCAGCGGCCTTAACATAATATCGCCTCTCGGCAATCCGGCAATTGTGCCCAAGCGCGCATCGGAAGCAGTGATCTATCTCTACGAACCCAGCCCACTCTGAAACTCAGCTGGATCGCGGGTACCCACCGTCTGAGAAGGAGGCTGTAGAATAGCTTAGGTATTTGTGTGGCCAGAAGTAACTCTGTCTAGGACTATACGCTGATGCATCCTCCTGCAGACTCTAGAAGCGGGTAGGCCTATATCGGTGCTTGAAGAGATCTCGAGTCGACTCCTCTTGATCCATTTCGCCTCGACTCAATTTGAATCCATTCCATCTTGTTGCATTCCTCATGACATGGGCGGTGAAAGTCATCCCGGTGATATCTGTTGACATACCGTCGAAACCATCCTGAACCTTGATCTTCTTTGCCTCTACGGATAGACATCAGTAGTCGGCCTGGTTGACTTCGCTTCTGGTATCACCAGCCAGGGCCTGCGTCCCACAGGTCGGTGAAATCGCTCCCTACTCCCAATTTGCCATGTGGGTGCCGAGACGGTAATTCTCGGAAGAGCTCGGCTCAAGCCGATCAGGACACATAGATCTCTCGGTCGAGGGGGGCCTTTCTGGTTCTCCCGCGATCGCGGGCACCCTCGTGGTCGATAAGTCGCAAACTTATTCTCATCTACTTGCCAATCCCCTTGGAAACAAAAATGGACTTATATCGGATAGACTTCAATGCTTTGCTCTTGCGAACATCACGAAAACTTGGGAGGATCCTCTTGAGAAACGGTCAAACAACTTGCTGCGGAATTCGACCTCTGGCACGCTCGGCCGCGAGCATTCCATGGCCTCGCCCTACGGTGCACCGGCACAGCAGAATGCACCTCCGGACCTACTTTGGTCCCGTTGTACTTTCATCAGCGGCTATACCCACCAACTCGGCCTCCTGGGCCATCCTACCAGCTCTGCCCACCACAGACTCGGGTGAAAATCCTCAGCGATCTACGCAACAAAGAAAAGACTCGATTTTTTAACAAAAGACACATTTCGCAGCATTTCCAGGAAAACAAGTCGACCTGTGACCACGCGAGATAACCCCAGTAATCGAAGCCTGCTTCGATACAAAATTGTAACGGCCGCGGTCATTGCAGGTGAGAGTCATTATAATCGGAACACGGAATCACCAAAATCGATGGAATGACTCGGTTTAAAACTACTACGTTTCCTTCAAAAATATGATCATATAATATTTAAAAGAAATAATCGCGGTTTAAAAATTTCTGATCCATTCGGTGATATCTAACTTGGAAACCAACTACCATAAATATACAACATATCCAAATAAATAGTAATATGAAGCAAGGCTACAAAAAAGAGAGTAAATCTTGTACTTTCGGAATACAAAATGACTACACTTAACCAAGGCTGGGAATTAATGGCTATGATCAGAGTTGACGCGCATCATCCAGGTATGAGGATCTAAATGGCCCCAATCTTTCTTTAGCCATTCGAACGACTCTCGGCGGTCTCTTGCTCCAGTAGCCGTCCCGTCGAGCCAGCGCGGAAATGGAAATCTGGCCCAAAAAGCGAAAGGGTGTGGCCAGGAAAACTAGTGAAACTACTTATTGGGGGTGAAAGCTTTAAGCAATGCTTGTACTTGACAGCGAAATTAACATAAAATTATAGATATATAACCCGGGACTACTGGAAACGTGCCATGTTGTCTTACCAAAGAAAATTCATAAATGCGTCGCGCAAGTAACATAGAATATAGGGGTCTCGATAATGAATACAAACTCAGGATAAAATCATGCCAAACCACGTAAACTTATAGTCACGGAGATTGAAAAAGCAAAACTATACTCACAGTCGTGATCACTCGTCAACTAGATACCGTCCGGTTCTAATCACGATGCGCTTAAACTCGACCAAAATCGTCTGGCGGCTCGCATACCAGTATAAGGCGATAGCAATCACTCTTATGCGAAGTATAAAGGCGATAACCCAACGCTCTTATACGGTATAAGGCGATAAATACCGCTCTTATCTGAAGCGTATAAAAGGCGTCTATAGCAGCTTCTTTAATATAAAGCGGTCTGTATTTCTTATCTGGTATTATAAAGCGGATACATCTTAGTATAAAATTTGCTCTTGCTCTTAAAATACTTTAACCGTAACCATCCCGATTCTAAGGTCGTATCCTAATACTTTCGAAATTACTTTCAGACACGTATAACTCACAGATACATACTCACGACAGCAAACTTCTGACACCAATGATATCAACCTGACTAAAAATATCTCGCAATCGTAAGTCAAACACAATCGCAGCGAGGCCACGAAATGCAAAGTATGAAAATCTGACGATTGCCGACGAGGCCACCAATCGAGAAAATATAAGTTGGAAGTTCAAAGTGACATTCACTGCCAGCGATCTTGTATGCGAGAATATAATCACGATATCATTATCATGGCTCACACAAAATGAATCACACATAATCATACAAAATTACGTGTATATCCATTCTCACGTAATCATAACACAATGACATGTCTGTCGTTACCAGCATGTCGTCTGCGAACGTATTCATATGATTTAAAGTAACTACGTAAGGTAACACCCGTGAATGAAATGCTTCCGCCTCACACTAGTTACACAAAAGTCTCACGAAGAACACGATAGCGAACGTCACAAGCCATGAGTCGAGCTAGCAATAAAAGTATACTCGAGGAAATAATACCAAAATTACGTTCTAGAATAAGCATTACCAACTCTGTCCGAATTATTTCCTAAGCGGTCTAACATGTGGGTAAACTAGAATTATAAACCCGTAGAATAGCGACAATCGATCCTACGCTAAATTCCATCTTATCGCTTTTAACATTATAAATTAACTTATAAATTAAATTCTAGTTAATCGGCGAGGTCCCTGATAACAACATATACTCAAAATATCAATTACAACTCGACTTGAAATTAACAACCTTATTTCCTTTAATCAATTTTAAATCACCAATTAATATCCGCAATAACTATAATAAAGTACAGCCTTCTCCTACTGGCGTTTAAAGTCTTAGAAAAATATCAAGCCAAAAGTCAACGAAAACCTAAAAGTCAAGCCCGCAGCCGCGTCGCCGAAGCGACCTCAGTCATGAATTAATCAACATATAAATCACAGGAGACATAACCAACTAAGATTAAATTCGTAAAATTGAATTATGGAAAAGTCAGGCAAAAAGTCAGTATGTCAGCAGAAATATCTCAAAAGACTTGAACTTTCGTACGCTTGTCGAAGAGAAGGATGGGGGAGAGCGATATTAAACGTCTCTTGAGTTTGGCGGCCGTCGAAGATAGAAATGGAAGAAATTTTTGAGGGAGGGAATTAAATACCGACCTATGAGGAGATGAGGAAGATGATGAAGTGTTTTAGTGATGATGTGGAGATAAGTATGGATAGATATTTAAAAACTCGAGTCGTTTGGTTTTCGGTTAATTTCTCCTTTATAAATCTTAAATCTCAGCCGAGCCGTTAAGATAAAATTTTCCATAAGCAAAAACTACTAATTTATAAATGTAATTAATTTAAAAAATTCTGAGAAATAATATTATCATCGAAATTATTTATACTATCAGTCCTTAAGCCAAATAGAAAAAAATTTAAATTTTTTCTCTAAATGTGGGTTATTACACGAAACCTCACAACTTAGTTAATTTGGATGGTTTTGAACATGTGGCTAGCACCTTATTGACATCTCAGAGAGTATTTAAGTAATTTCAGATTAATAATTAGGGGTATTTTAGTAATTTGAGTTTATCTTCTTGGATTCCTAGAAAGTACAACGGATAAAACCAAGAGTACCAACTAAGTTCAGTTCATGTTCATCTTCTTGGTTACCCAGAAAGTACAACAGACAAAACCAAGAGTACCAACTCCATTCAGTTCAAGTTCATCTTCTTGGATACCCAGAAAGTACAACAGATCAACCAACCACTAGAGCTGCATTGCTCATGGAACCATTAAACTGCCAACTAAAATCAATTCAACCAACCACTTATTCACAAAAAGCAAAGAACCAATTAACTACTGGTTGGTGCAAACGCTATAGGAAACTGGTTGAAACAAATGGTTTTGTAAAAATCATTTTAGTCTAATCAGTAAAAGTGAACAAGTTTCACTCCCATTCTTCTATCAATTTTCGCTTCTAGCTCCATACAATCTATAGGATGATTGATTAGAATTTGCGACTTTTTGTTTCCCATCAGTATTTCCAAAAGACATTAAGATCCTCCGAACAATCTGTACGATGGTATAAACTGCTTCTGTCCGCTAGCTGGTGCAGAAGTTCTTGGACCGGAGGAGACTTGCACATTTCCATTGAGAGTTAATCTGTTGCTTTCACTCTCAGCACCACCACCACCACAAAATTACCAATTTTCGGCAACACCACCACCGGAGCCACCAGTTGCACCACCTATCGCCGCCACGCAAATCCGACGCAAGAAACAACCAATAAAGCTACCACACATACTCTCAGATTCAAGTCCTGCTTATACTCCAAAGAAAAATCAAGAAAAAACTTCCTTTTTCATGCTAGAGGCTAATGGTAGCTTTCAAATGCTCCTTCACAAATGAATATTTCAGTTTGGAATTGGAAAATTCTACCCTTCTTCTCCTCCAGATTCTAGTGTTTGGCAGTCAATTCAAAACCACTTTAAAATAAAAAATATCCTAATTATAAATTTGAAATTACTAAAATATCCTACGAGATGTCATGTCTTTGGTCGCGTATTCAGCAAATAAATTAATGGAAGTAAGTGAGGTTGAATGGCGCATTTGTAAAGCGTTGGTGATGAGCAAGGCGCTTTGAAGCGTGAGTGATGACCTCTTACAGCTGAAAGCATGTATGATGATTGGGGGCACTGCTTAAGATAAATTATGATATTGAGTTAGGGTAGGTAAAATATCGTAACATGAAAAATCAAAAAGAACTCAATTGATACTCCCTGGCTGAGCTTGAATTGATCTTGCATGTTCAAATTAAGGTCTATGATAAGACTATATTTAGCTATATCCATTTTGAACACTCTATATTAAGGTCATATTCAATGCTTTAGAATTAGCCACTATGCATAAAAATGGTGGAGCTCGTGCTACAATACACATCATACATGTAATTGATGCTTTGCCAAAAACTAAATTTGTAGATCTTCTGAAATTCAAAGGTTTGGGTGATGTTGTTGAGTCTCATATAGTTTATGAAGACATTCCATGTCTCAAGCAATAAGCATGGGTTTGGTATGGGAATTTCTTACATAAGTACTTCTAATCAGGCAGTGTGGTCCTTTCATCATATAAGATTGTCCAGTGCTTCTAATCAGGCAGTGTGGTCCTTTCATCATATAGATTGTCCAGTGCTTCTAATTAAGAAAATTTCTAACCTATTTTAAAATATGGAGAAAAATGCCTACACAGTAAAACTTCAAAACTAATTTGAAAAATTGACTAAGATTTGTGACAAAAAATTGAAACTAATTTTTAAAAAATTGACAAAAGATTTAGCCAATGTCGAAAAAGTATGAATTTATCGAATTTTTGAAATTCTTAAATCCTTAGGAGATGTTATCTTATATAACCGATCTCATACAGTGGACTAAAGGTTGAGTTGGTTCATCTAGTGGACTAAGAGTTGAGTTAGTTCGGGTTTTTATGGCGGCGGGTGCCCACTTGCACGCTCTAGTTCTCTCCATCAATCCTTCAACTAGTACACTTCAAAATTACTTTGTTGCAACAACAAAAACAATTAAATAACATAAACAACAAAGGCGTTCCGCAACGAGAGCTTTCATCTTCTAAAGCTCCAAATATCATGTGTGATTTCTATTTGAAAAATGTAATTCAAGAAGGTTTGTATATACACTAAAATACAACAAATATAAGAGCTTTAAAGGGGCACTGGCCAACTACTGAAAGACCAAAATTACACAATTAACTTGAGGGAAAAAAAGACCAAAAAAGAAAACAGCATCCTACTTCTGTAGTTTTCACCAGCCCTCAGTTACGGCAAACACAAATGGTTTCATCTAATATAGGCCATCAGATTTTTGAAGATGGCGACACGGCTCCTTCTGGCCTACGAGCAGACTGACCAGACACCGATGTCTTGTCAGACCCGCGAACATTGTATTTCTCATACACCTTTTCACGATTTTCCGACCACCAACTTTCTGCTTGGTGCTCCCCGAATCTTCTTCGGCTGCATATCAAGAAAGGAAAAGGGTTCACACAAAATATTTGCAACATGGTCCAGTACAATTAAATCCATGAAATAAGTGAGGTCACATGAATATATGCTGGATCTCTGAAACTGGAGATAAAATTTTATATTTGGGAAGGGCATATGTTCTCACTACATGGTGTTTAATTATTACTCGGAAATTATTATGGTAGTTAATCACCTGAAGCGAACACGCTTGAGATCTCTAGTTCCATCCTGAAGAGCCATCAGAGTGATATATACACCAGGCTCGTACTGTTCGATCCACTCAGCCTCAACTTGATTTGCAATAACAGGTTCTGCTGAACTTTTAGATCTTGAGTCATTCTCACCATCTAGCATACTTTCTCTGTCTTCAACGGCTTCATGCCCCCGTAAGCTCCCATTGGAGTTCTGAAGTCCCAGACCCAGACTGTGTGGCTTCATTTGACTACTACTAAAAGGATCAGGAGACATCCCATTTATTGGGACTGAATTAGATAAAGGATACGACATTGAGTAGGAACTGATTATCGAGTCAGACCTCGAATGACGTCCTCCAGTGAATTCTGGATCCTGAATGCCACTCGGCTCAAATCCATCAGGTGGATAATCTATCCTAACGCTCTCGGTGTCATAAACTCCAGGAGGAAGCCTCTCAACATAAACCCCAGGAGGAAGCCTCTCAGCCATATCTTTGAGCTGAAAACATAATGAGATGAATATGAATAAACAAATTTTATAGGGAAATTCCCATAGAAAAATAAAACATGGAAAGAAGCAAAATCAGAAGTTCAATGTAAATAATCAAATAAAAAAAAGTAAATTCAAAGATGTCAAGTTACCAAACACAAGAATAAGGAAGTTGACAAATAAAGAAACAAGTATCGTATGTGAAATAATATTGATTATTTCTGTGTATTGAATGAGTAACTTTACATACTATTTATAGGCTATACAGGATCACTAACTATGGAAAGAATAAGTCGTAACTAATAGCTAGAAAATATTCTACAACACCTATATAATATTTACATTCAATCATAGGATATTTTTCCTATTTAATACTAACACTATATAATATTTACATTCAATCATAGGATATTTTCCTATTTAATACTAACACTATATAATATTTACATTCAATCATAGGATATTTTCATATTTAATACTAACGGCTATTTCCATAACAACATTAAACATTACTTTGCAGAGTAAATAAACAAACAGTGGGATAAAATTTTCAAATTCTGAAGTTTAAAACCATACTAGGTCATTAGTTAATCTGAAAGAAAAAGAAGAAAGATCTGCCCAACCAAAGGATATGAAGGCATGTGATCTCACATGCGCAAAAAGGAACCTGACCTGAGCTGTAAGGGATTTTATCACTTCTTTTGCAGCTTTACATTTTGAAGCCTCTTCTGCAGCAAGTGTCATTGCTTCCTGTGATTTTATCGCTGATCTCTGGAGTTCTGATTCTTGACGTTCACATCTCCGTTTCAGGCTCTCAACCTAAAACAAAACCACAAATATTGAAGGACGAAACTAAGAGATGCAGACAAATCACAACAGTTAAATCAAAATTTAAGGGGATTATATGTAGTTATACCTGTGTGTGTAGCTTATGAACTTCTTGATTTAACAATTCATTTGTTTTCTTCAAACTCTCAGCAGAGTTCCTGGAAAAAGATAGGCCGGCTGTTGTAGGAACTGGTGTTGCAGAACGTGGGGGACTAGACTTCCTTGAAAAAGGAGATACAGATCTGGAGCTGAACCCCGAAGGTGTGATAATAGGTTTTGGAGCCGGTCGCCGAAAATCAACTGCACTAGATAGAACATCATCTTTCAGCTGTGACAAAGAACCAGACTGCGAATGACGACCAAACAATAATGGTTCTGGTTTCTTTCCTTGTTTAGCTGCTTTGCTATCTAGCTGCTTTATCAATTCAAGATTGGATGGAGCACCTGACTTGGCCAACCGTAGCTCAGCCTTGTCTAATCTGAACTTGTTTTCACCAGAAATACGAGGAGCAGAACTCCTCTTGCTGTTCATTCCAGCCTCTGCCAGCTTAATAAGTTTGATAAAACAGGAATCACATACACGATATGCTTTGCTAGGATTGGGGGCCAATGCTGCCCTTAAAGCTTTACGAGAGCTGCATGCATGGCAGTGCACAAGTCCACAATTATAGCAATTATGCCTCTTTCTTGTGAAACCGAAGGCTTGTCTACAAGACGCACATTGTGACTGCTCGGCACCAGAAACCCATTTGTGAAGACATATTGCAGCTGTGTAATTTGAACCACAAGCAATGTATTTCACATGTCTGTCCTTTAATGCTTCAACTAAAGTCGGGACTTTCCTGTCCTCTATATCCCCATGGCCCAGCCTCCCATTTGCTCCCTTACCCCATGTGTAGACCTCATTCCTGGATGTTAGCACAGAAACATGATATGCACCACAAGCAATCTCTTCCACCATTTCCCTGGCAAGTTTGTCTCCAACTAAGCAAGGTAGCTTCCCATCAGAGAGGGAATTGCCAAGTTGACCATAGACAGTGCTCCCCATTGTGAAAACCTGGCCAGATGTAGTTAAGCCCACAGTTAAACTGTGACCACATGCAATTTTATAGAAGTTGTGGTCAATAAGTGCAGGGACACAAGTAGGCTCTAAGCGGGGTTCTTTATCACCATGTCCAAGACGATTTTTATCTCCATCACCCCACGTGAACAGCTTTCCACATGAAATGCTTGAACTGGATTGAGTCATAATCACCTCCACCACTGCAGCAGTATGCCACACTCCACATGCTACAGAAACTGTTTTCAACCCCGACAGAGATCCAACTTCCCTGGGATACGAAACATTTTGCCTATCTCCATGACCCAGAACACCGAAAGTTCCATCACCAAAGGTAAAGAGCTGCCCACTTGATGTGATTAAGGCAGTATGCCATGGACCACAAGTTACCGTTGCAACTTGAAGCCCCTCCAGAGGACCAGTGATCCTCTTAGGTATCCAGTGACTGACATCGGAACCATTACCCAAAAGCCCAGCATTATGAGTCCCATCACCCCATGTGTAAAGTTCTCCAGCCATAGTAACTGCACAAGTATGAAACTCCCCGCATGCAACAAAATCAACACTAGAAAATGACAAGGATTCTACAAGATGAGGTCGTATAACATCTTTTCCAACACCATGGCCAAGCCGTCCACCTGATTCCTCTCCCCATGTGAAGACTTCACCTTGTCTAGTAACTAGGGATGCATGCCTGACACCACATGCGATTTGATGGACATCCAGAACCACGTTGGACTCCAGAGGTTGTGGAAGGAGAACATCTTCCCTTACGCTTATTGAACTTACATTTTTCTCAGGACTAACTTTAACAACCGAATCACATATCACCTCACCCCATATATACACATCTCCTAATGCATCACAATCATCAGGACCAGAACCATGGCTAGAAGTGCTTGGGGCACTAGAAACACTAACTCGAAGAACATCTGAACTAGATCCTTTCACTTGCATTGTTATCTGATCTGATGTCACATGCGACCTTTCAGAATGTGAATGACTATCTGCCCGAGAGCTCTTAGGAGAAGTGCTAGTGTTGGGACTACAAGAAATCTCAGAAGGGATGTTGTCTTGTGATGCACTGACAGAACTGTCACTCCGACTATAAGATATCAGGTCTCGATTCTCCTGTATTTGAGTAATTAATAAGTCGTAACTCAGAGAAGTCAAATGATTAGGAAAATTAGGGAATGTCAAATAGAAACTATCATAGGAAAAAACAGATGAGAAATATAATCAACAGTGTTCTTATAGTACACAACTAACAGGACTGAATTTATAATGACGATACATCATTTGAAATACTTTGTAAGAATTGCAATAATATATCATTTTAAACTGTATGACAAGAGAAACAATGGACACAAGAGAAACCATTACTCTACTCTTAACATTCCAACACTAGTAAAGGATGTAACCTTTCCTTGCTATTCTATAAATACTTTTTAGATAATTTAATTACCACATCTTTGTAGATCAACAGTAAAGAGAGAATCGGACATAATTGCAATGAAAGATTTTACAGGTTCATATTAGCGCACATATTCCAACAAGGAAGATAATAGTGAGAGCAGTCTTTTTAGAACAGATTGGTTTATGTATACATCCAGCATGGAAATCAAGAATTTGAAATGCCCAGGGTTCACTGACTTGCAAGTTATAATGGGCCCACAAAATGTGATCTTATAATATATCAGTAAATCGATCTTCTAAAATAATAATAATAATAATAATAAAATAGAACAGCTAGGCCATTAACATTACATCAAGGTGAAGGTCTCCATCACTCCAACCATCAATCTTTGAGCGGCCAGCTTTCCCAAACGATATCAGTGTTCTTAGACCAGCTATCCACACCTCCGCCTCAACTTTGTCTTTACAGATCTACAACATTATACCTTAAACGCGCGAATAATCACAGACCACAAGAAATGATAATGATTAATTTATAAGACACCTTAACAATTTTTACACTAACTCATTTACCAAGTCTAGGGATCTTGTGCTATTGTTGTATAAGAGGGAAAAGGATAGATAATCCTTTTCCGGGCGCAAGTATCTTTGAAGGAAACAGCCTGCAAACCATGTACAAAATTTCACACAAGTACAAAAATAAATATAATATGTGATGTAAATCGATAATTTGAAAGCTCTCACAGTTCTTTGACCAGGAATAATTCTTGAAACAGAAGATAACTTCAAACTCCTTTCACCCTTACTAGAAATCCAGATTAAAGTGGTTTCATCCTGTAATGCACAGATCATTCCTGGAATTAGTAACTAAGTTAATCTCGCTATTGAAATGGTCAGAATTTGAAACCATGTGTTTGTGAAATCTGATTAAGTATTTAAGATGCCGATAATCTAATCAGCACAAGGACTTAATAGTTGAATCTATCTAAGGGTTAATAGGTGATTGCGGCTGGCTCATACACATTTCCTATATAAAACATAAACACTTAACATCAAAAGTTTATTAAAAAGATTAGATGAAAAATATTTAAGAGTGCTTATTGGGACAGGAAGGCTGGTACCTTTTTACAGTCTACTGTAGAACCCAATGACAGAAATCTGGTCTCAAATAGGATATAGAAAATCCAACCTTGAACAGAAGTGATAGTGTGGTACTTCATTGAAAAATACAATCCCAGATAAAAAAATTGCAAATCAAAGATAGAGGCCCGGGGTCGCTGATGTGATTATTCTAATTGTAGTCACAGCATAGACTATAGCCTGAATACAATTAGAAACTATAGCATGCACATAAATGCCTACATCTCATGCATGTATATCTCGAGGATGTTTGGCTAAGATTCTTTTCAGGAAAATGATACATCTTATAAGTAAGCATAATGCAAAAACAGAGTGCACTTGAACCCTTTTCCAGATACCACTTATAAGCAGCAAGAGAAAATCATAGCCAAACCACAATCTTCAAGATCAAGAACTCAACATTTTACTTCCTCGTGGTCAAAGCAGATAGGCATAGGTCTAAAATGTTTGGACTTAGAGCTTTTTTGAAAGTACCTTACTTATAAGTTGCTACAAAAAGTTGTTTCCATACACCCTCTTAGTTTTAGTAATGTCAACTGAGAGTTGAAAACAGTTTACCACTCCATCAATATGAAAGAAATGATTGGTAAGGGTTATCTAATAAAGCAGTAAGACCAACATACATTTGAAAGCCTGAATGGGCAGAATTTCGGTTTTCCCTTACGCCCATATTTGAGCAGTTGAGAACCCTTCTTTAAAGCAATTAAAGCCTGCAGAAGAAAATGAGTAGTTCACGATATATCCTCCACTTAATTTGTAGTCATATTCATATTCCTAATGATCGTCATGAGAAACATACAGGGGTAGGCAGAAAAATTGAAAGAAATCGGTACTCAATTATTTGGCTGAGTTGCCTTAACGGATTGAAAAGTGCTTACGGGCACTAGGTGTGGACTAATCAAAGTATTTTTTTAAACCTAGCTGTAGAGTATAACAATCGTTCCAATTTCCATGCTCAAGTCTCTCAATGACCCACAAGAACTCCATTGCTTATTGAAGTGATATACTTTCTAATGTTTTACCCATCTCATATACATTTCGAGATAAAATAACTAGAATTATAAGCAATGGGTCCAATGAATATGCTATATATAATTGGGTACATACTTACAACACCCATCTGTGAGCATAGTAACCCAAACTTTACAGCTTCAGGACAACCAGATCCAGTTAATAAATATCCTAAAGTTGAATTAAATCATGCCTCAAAACGACTTCTAAGTCACAGAATTGATACTTTCATACAGACTGATTGGGTATAAGTAACAGTGAATGGTGAACCATATAAAGCTATTCTTAATTCTTTTTCAGCTAGAGACTCCCTCATATCTCGCGCTATTAGATCAACAATAACAACTACTATCAATTTAATTGGTACATAGGATGAAAACCAGAATGCAAAAGCAAACATTGCATTATCCCAAAATCCTACTGCATCACCAATCTATGATGCTGCAACCTATAAAGAGCTTCCATAACAAAACATAAAACTGCATCCATCTACAGTAACAATATTTGTCTCTTTACCAATCTACTTATCATCTAATCTGTCAGTGAACCGAACCGGAAGCAAACAATTACAAACCACCATAATAAAGCATAACAAAAATTCTACAGAATTCCCTCTTCCCTCTTCTCTTCCACCATCTCTATATCCCTTATCCTTAATTGATAATATTCACATTTTCAGATACATTACGTTAACATGCGTCTGGTGAAGAGCTCCCACCTAACGGGAAATGAGAGAGGGTGTTGTCAGATAGTAGAACAGAGTTTACTAACAGATCTCAGTTCTAAGTATACCTGTTCAATGTCGTTCTGCATTACCATAACTAACAAGATCTGCCATTCCATGAGAAAGTATCACCCAAACAACACCTCATCCACACTTCTTCCCTAACACCTCCACTCATCATCAACAACACCTACACAGTCAACTACAACCACCAATCCACCACAATGTACCACCATCAAAATCAACAAAACCCCGCCTCGAAACCCCTCAAGATCAGATTAAACTGAACTCCTTCATAAAAAATTTAATCTTTTTCACATAAATCAATCACATACACATCAAGATCAGATAAACTTAAACTTCTTAAAAAAAAAAATCTTTTTCACATAAATTAATCACATACACCAAAAAAAAAAAACCAACCTCCAAATTCACATCAAGATCAGATTAAACTGAACTTCTTCATAAAAATGTAATCTTTTTTCACAAAAATCACTCACAAACAGCACCATAAAAAATAAAATAAAAACCCCAATTCAAAACTTCACGTAAGATCAGATTAAGCTTAAACTATTTAAATAAAAATGGCAATCTTTTTTCACAAAGGGAGTCAATCACAGACTTACCAAATAAAATAAAAACCCCACCTCAAAATTTCACATCAAGAATAAATTAAAACTGAACTTCACCAAAAAAATATTCAATCTTTATTAACATAAAGTCAAAACAGATCTACCCAAAAATGCAAATCAATTAAAAAACAACTTAAACTCCATTTTTTCAAGAATTTGATAAACAACCTCAACATAAGTTAGTTAAACCTCAAAAGTCAACCCCAAATAGAAAAAACATAGAAATATGCATACAAGTTGGTCAACTAAAATGTAGGTGACGTGGCTGAATGTAGACGAGATTTAACAGCTTTTGGCAACAAAAGGTAAGTATTATTCAAGAAAAAAGTAGAATATGGAGAACACAAAATGAAGAATTCCGTATAATCTGATGGGGGACAGTCAAAGATGATGACCAAGGCAGGAAATCGGGTCACGGAAATAATCATATACCTACGAAACGTGTATTATCATTTTAAATTCTTCGGAAATAATTATATACTTCCATTTCGTGTATTTTCATATCAAACTGCTTCTAAATAATGGCCTGTTTTGTTTTTGCGTATATTTTTTATATCAAACTGCTTTCGCAAATATTATATACATTTTAGATATTTTCATATCAAACTGCTTCTAAATAATCATATCTTCCTTTTTTGTGATACCGTATGAAATCTTCGTAAATAGCGTATCTCGCGCCCGGCTTTTTAGGTATGTAAATAATGCTATAGCTCGGCACTACGTGGAAGAGTATCTTTATTACGAATGTTATGTACTAGGATATATAGTGGACATATAATCTTATATTCCTTATAAGTGTATTTTTAATTGAATTTTTCGCATATAAAATAAATATTTAATTTTTAATTCTTGTTTAATTATATTATTAAAAAATTAAAAATTAATATTAGCAAAAGTATTTTAAAAGGCGAATTCAATTATATAAATTTTTATATTTTTTTAGAAAAATGAATAATTAATAATTGGTCAAAATTCAATTTTAAAAATTCAACGTCGATTAAAATAAATTGGAGGAAGTTATATTTGTAAGATGAATTCAAATTTTCTTAAAAACTTTATCTGAGAATTAAATGGTCTTAAAAAATTGGGGATGGAGGGAATATCATTTTATCTTGAATACTATGTATTAAATCTATCCCCGGATAATTATCATATAAAAATGCACAAAAGTAAATAAGCGGTTTTCGTTTCGAGAAAAGAGAGTTCGGAACTATATATTTTCGTTCAGGTGCTCCACTTTTTTGGATTCTTTATTTCTTTTTTCATAAAAATATTCCATTTATAGTCCTGAAAAATGTAAATGACAAGTATCGACTACCTTCCCTTTATTTTCCTTGTGGTTATAAATTTTTATTAGCTTATTACCATTTCATTTCAAAATAAAGATGAAATTTTAAAAGCGTAATGTGTGCTCCAATTTATCGTCGGAAAAGAATGATAAAAAGAGAGCTTAATCTAGAATAAATATAGTAGATCATTATAAATCAATTACTTTTTGGAAGTATCTATTTTAATTTTGTTGTTGTACACCGTTTTTCACTTAACATTATGAGTATTATTAGTTCTCTTGTTGAGCAATTACTAGTGTCAAGAACTCAAGATCAATGGATGTCTTAGAATTGTTCAAACTTTGAGCTAGATTAGGTAGTATTCAACACAAATTGATGAGTACTTTATGTCGTTTTCCAAATAATGCAAATACAAACAAAAAGATGAGGACAATATATTATACTCTTTGTAGTAGTTAGATGAAAAAGATTGATCAAGCATGTGGATTACTGATCCCATATTAATAGGACCACTCTTGTTTGTTGCAAGCTAAGATCAAAACATAGAAACATTCTGTGTATTTTCCCAATTCTGACAAGTGATAAAAGGAATTGGATCAATGGAAGATGCCTGTATGTTTCATGTTTGCTTTGAGCTTAGCACATACAACTAGACAATGTTGATTGATTGTGACTTTTGTATCTTTGATTGGATGTTAATGTTGGTTGAATGTTGTTTGATATTGAATGAGGGTTCGTTATATATGTCAACGTAAGAAGGTGATTTGTAAATTTTGTTTTTTATCGGTCGACGACGATTAGTTTTAATATGTCATCTTAGACTCTTCATATTTAAGATTGTTGATGGTGTCATATGATACATGGAACAATAGAATTGTTCATAAAATGTTGTTTTATATGATGTACAATCCTAAATTTGATCCTTAAAACATAAATAAAAGCGTATTTGTGTTTAATGCTAAAAAATTAAAATTAAAATATGTTTTGATAAAATTTAGGTTTCTAACATTTTAGCAATACAACGATGTTTAGTAATACCAACATTTCAAGAACCTGTTGCAACTACCGTATTCTAGACATTATCTTTTAACACTAGTTACAGTACAAAGCAAAGCCTAATAGAACTTTAGCTGAAATGTAATGGAAGCTGAAAGGAAACCATTCATAGACCATATAATCTTATGTCACCATGAATGAGTGGAGTGGAACCAAAACAGGGGACCTTAATATTTAATGTCCCTTTTGTTATTATGTTTTTAGAGAGTTTGAATAAGTCAAACATATCTTAAGAAGTTCTTAATTTAAGTCTTAAAATCTACATATGAAGTCTTCCATATTGAAGTTAAATATAGATAGTTTTTTCTTCTTTTTAACAAGTTATAGCTACTTTTATCGAAACTATTCAAATTTGTTAGGATTAATAATTCTAACGAGACATTGATTAAATGGTTTAGACTTGTCAACTAGGTTAAATAACATTGAGAAGAGATAAAAACTATGACTTGATAAATCAAGTTGAACCTAAATTTCTCTTGTTTCACTCATGCATTAAATCATTCACAGTACTTAAATAAATCGCGTTAATGATGTTGTCTTGTAACTCTGATTGTAACTATCAGGTTAATTTTATCTTAGGTCTTCTGATTAATTAATTACAACTCTATTAATCAACTCCTTCAAGTTACAATTATCTGTGATGGCGGAGGCAGAAATTTTTTGTGTGTAAGAAGGGCGGAGGATTAAAATGCCAAAAAAAGGGAGAAAATTATTTACTTCGTTTAGGAAAATTGTATTTATTCAACATAATTTTGAAAAAAATATATAATATTATAATTTTTTTGAAATCTAGAGCCTTCCCATGCTCCGAGTTCCTCAGTGATTCTATGCATCGTACTCTCTTCACTTTTGTAGAATTCTAGCCAATGTAGTTCATGCTACCGTGGAAGACCACTAGTGGACCTTAGTGACTTTTACCCCATTCTCCTTAAAAATCTATTTAATGAGATAACTCATGCACAAACAAAGAGCAGTCTTTTTGGACAAATATGGACCCAATTAGAACTTTTTGGTCATGAACTCATGATTGAATATTATATGGGCCTTCAGCAGAAGTCTAAACAAAAAATTAGCCTGGTTCACCAACCCTAGACATGGGCATGACATGGATGGGCAGGCAGACGTCTTATAATGAACGGCCGGAAGTCTTGGATTGGCCCAAAAGGCGCAGCCGAGGCATGATGAAATGTAGTTCATGCTGCTTGGTCTTAGCGTTTGTCATATAATGAGTAATAATAATGCATTGACCATTTTAAGGCAAGCATGAATGCAGATTGGTTTAAGCATTTATTCAAACCGGCAAATGATTTTGTAGCGATACATGTTGACAATAGCAGTTTCTTTGTGAAATGCTAAGCGTGGTAACGTTTGATTTAGCAGTACCACGTTTATTACCCAGCAGTATATATGACTGTTTTTGTAATAGCGTGAGTGCCAGTTTAAACTCAACGTTACCGTTAATCTTAAATAACTTCATTATATAACGTTGGTAATAAGCGTGGTACCGTTTAAATCAAAGCGTTACCCACGTTTATTGCTATAGTCAAAAAACGTGGAAGATGCAAAGGGATATCATTATTAGTTCTCGCGGTGCGTCATTTGTAAACAAACTGTAAGCGATAGCAAGCGATCTGAAATCTAATATTGTGAAAATTATATTGAATTTGGTTCTATCTCCCCGGCGTGAAGCGTCGTTTTCAATCTACTGATCCCTCGTTGCTCGCGTACCAAGGTTGGTATTATTTACCCATTTTTCATAAATTATGATATTTTTGTTTTAAATTAATGGTAATCTTGGTAAAAATGTTGAGAAGTGCTAGTCTTTAGTATATGCATGTCTAATGATTATAATTAGGGATGATGATCGTATGGCGAGCTACCCATTGTGCTTCTGTCAGTGCTACGGATACTACTAATGAAGGAAAAAAACTTCATGGATTTGGAAATGTTTAATGGAACCGTGAAAAACAAACGACAACTTGTATAAATTGTAAAATTTCTTCTATCGTGGAAAGCAGATTGGGGTAAAGGGAGGCAAATTAAATGCTGGCAAACTTTGTGAGATTCGTAAGATCGATAGATAGTGGTGGGAGGGTGGTACACGAGGCTGTGATGTCAGCCGTGAAGCTTTTTTTAAGCGTCTTCAGGCTTTATAAGTTATTATGAAATTTATGTCGGTAGTTCTTTTTTGCTTTTTAATCATTGTGATGGATGGCGTTTTTACTAAGTAGTTCATATCACCGTCTTCTTTCTGACGCATCTTTAAATGTTTTAAAAATGAAGAGCTTCTAGGTAACACTCTTATGAATTTGCCTTATAAAATGTGTTTGACTAGTGATATTGGTGTCTTTTTTGGATTTTGATATAATGTATTGTAGCATTAATAAATTTGGATTGATGAATTGGGTCTTACAAAGGAGAATTATATATTTTAGATCGATTGCTAAACATAACAATATTCAAATTTCGGAAGGTATACTCGCATGTGCCAATGATTTAAATGTTTGAATAAAATTCACTTCAATTTCATTTGATAATGCGTCGGCTAATACGTTTCAATCGAAAAATTAAAGGCTATTCGGCAGGATTTAGTGAACTTTTTTCATGTTAGATGTTTATGTCCGTCCTTGATTAGTTGCTAAAGATGGAATAAAAGTTGTTTGGGATGAGTTTATTTTGCAATTCGTAAAGCCGTTAATTTTGTTGTTAATGGCGAGGTAAGAAAGACATGAATATAAAAAATGGTTGAGGCTTCGGTAGAAGTTTAAGAAATTAATTTTGGATTGTGAAACTAGATGGAACTCGACTTCACGATCTACTAGTTAGATGCGTATATGTATAAGGAAGAAATCTCAAATTTTTTATGAGAGAGTATGCTTCGATTGGTGAGTATTATGTACCTTTCACATATACTAATTGAAAACATTATTTATGAATTACTTAAGTTTTTAAGAGCCACTTAAAAGATTATACTAAAATTTTCAACTCAATCCGAGCCAAATATTCATCTTGCTTTAGAATGTGTCGTTAATCTCTCCATTCATATGACTAAACATAGAAATGATTATGTTGCTAGAGATATGATTCCGAATATGGAAGATAAGTTTTTAAAATATTTTCATCACATCCAGCATGCGTATACAGTGGTATAATCTTGGATCCTAAGCTAAATTAAAGCATTTTTAAATTTCTATGTGAAATCGTATTATGAATACTACTGCCTTTGTCAAAGGCTAAAAGAGTTTTGAGGTTAAAAATGGAAGAAATGAATTGAAGCGTATATGTATAACATGTATAGCAAAATGCAATCAGGTATGGACAAGGTAAGACCCACTTCAAGTAGTAATACCAGATTTTCCCAATGACATACGGGAGTTAAAATCTGAAGTCAACATGATTACCTTAGAAATCGTTCTGACTTTGGGTGAAATTGATCAATCGCTCCAGAATGATTTAACTTCCGTATTGTCTACTAACTTTGAATTGAGTCAATATAGCTGATAAAAATCCTTTTGATAAATGGAAATGTGTTGAAAGCCGAGAGCTTGTTGGGTCTTATCTAAGATATTGAAAAGAAATATTTTCTATCGCATGTCGGCAATAGCGGTGAATCCGCGTTTAGCATGGCGGCTTCTGATACACTCAAAGAGCGTTCAAGACTTCTGGCTTCGGCGATTGAAGTATGTGTGTGTGCATCAAGTTGGGCGGCCGAGCATAGGAGGCAAGATAAAGACACGGTCATGGAGCGAAAAGTAAAAGATATGTTCGATAGTCTTGGTGACATTGAAGAAGAAGTGAAGAAGAGAGCAACACAATAGAAAGACTCGGAACAAAGAAGAGTCGAAGATGAATTAATTTATGATGATTAGAATTGTAGTTTGTAACTTAATAACTTTTTATTATTAGCGGAAACTCATATAAACTCACAGCACTTGAGTATAAGCTGGCGGGCGGCTCAAAAATAATAAAATGTTCTTTTATTCCCGCCAAATAGACTCTATTATTTTTTAAACTTATTGATTTAAGCGTGGTACGTTACACGATGCAGCGGTACCACGTTTAATCGAAAAAAATAGTAAGAAGAAAACTCCAAACTTTTACTGCGCCATTTTTAGGGTCATAAAAAGACCAGTTCCGCCATAATTATTAGATTTATACATTTACTTTTACTAGTAATTGGTATCCGCCATTGTGTATAAGTTTTATGAATCCGTTCATTTAGCGTAATATTGATAGTGAGAGTCTTTGGTTGTCGATTCTCGATAGATTCTGGGTATTACCAACAGAGAAAGCGATTTAATAAAAACATTTAGTATGCTTAGTTGGGGTGGGATGATTACCGGAAGGGATGGTCTTCTTGGCGGTAAATTCTGAATTTGTGTCCGAGGCTTAACAACAATCGTAGAGTTAAGAAAGAAGGCATGGTAATATACAGAATAATAACTTGAATGACAAAAACTTGTTTGGAAAGTCGTATCCGGTATTCTTTTGCCATACTAGTCAAGCATCGAACTGGATTGTTTGCATTCGTTTGTTATGTGAATACATATTGAATTTGCGATAGGTTAATATGCCCACGTTTGACCTTAAGCATGTTTTAGTAGTAGTCGACCATGATATGGCATGATTATCTCTACCGTTTGTTAGTTAATATCGAGGGGTTACTGTTGGAGAATGTAGATGGGTTGATTTTAAGGGCTACAAATGGGAAGCGTGGTGATTAGCGGGAAGTGCTTTATGTGGGGCGAGTGCAGTGCAAATGGAGTGTTTGTTGGATCATTAGAGATGAGGTGTGGAGGTTGGCTTGGCTGCTGCACTGAGGATGGGTACCTCCCCTGCTTTGTTGACACGATGGGCGACCGGGCACGGAGGCGGGGGTGCTCACCAGGTTCAAGGATCAGATGGGAAATTTTATGTCGATATTTGGCAGGTAGGTGCGCCAACATGTTGCAGCTAAGATACTTGAGAGCATCAAAGGTGATATGGGGCGGCTAAGGTTGCAGGCGTATGATTGTGGAAGCGAGGGCGTATGAATGTGGAGGCGAGGAGAGGTGAGGGGTAGAGCGGGAAGCCGAATGCGGATTGATTTGAAAAGCGTGTTTAATGAATAATGTCTTTGGATCAATGATTATATTGATGTTTAGTATTCGAACAATTTAGTTTTATGTTATGCATTCTTATTTTTATTTCGAATATTAATATGTTTTGATTCGCGTTTGATTACGCTTTAAGGTATTTGTTAATGTGTGTCAATTTGTTTTAAATTGAACCATTGTATTTTGGTGAACAACTAACAATTTTGAATTATTATTGGTACCGGTAATTTTAAAGGTGGATTATCTGGAAATAATAATGGCATTGTTATTAATATTAGTGCAGTTTAATATAGCGGTACCACGTTAACTCGATCGGGGTCTTTGCTTGTATTAACGTGGTGGATTTAACGATGCGCGTTATCTGCACCAGGGGCCTCGAGGCAGGGCCAGAATCTGCCCAGAATTGGGCTCGAGCCAGGCTGGAGGGCGATCATATGAGCCACAGTTAAGTCACACTTATTAGTGGGCGTTAAAATTAGCCTAGTGGGCCGGGGGGCGAATCCGGGCCGAACTGGTGGGCGGGCCCCGGACGACCCACCAAGGCCGATTAAATTAGCCATGTCTAGGATCGAGCATCCTCTATCTTGTTATCTAGTGGACCCATTTGTAGTCCAGAATTATAAGATATGGTGTCCTTACTGTCCTAGAGCAGAGACAATCCTAATTTAATGTCGTTTAAATAAAAGAGTATTTCGCTCCCAACCATATTTTATCAATAGTGTCCTAACTAATTGAACTTATAATTGCGTTTTATCGATCTCATCTCCTCTTTTTTTTGACTTAGATTGTGTTTTCCTTTAAAGTATATAGTTAAGTAATAAAACTTTTGATGGTGTCCTGGACCCCATATGACTTCGTCTCCTGCAGAGATGGAGCTGGGTGGTGTCTTTAGGGGGGTCGAAAACATCCAAATTTTAGATATATTGAATAAGTATAGTAGAAATTAAAAAAATATAGTTGTAGTTCAATGCAACTTGTAGTTCGATTCTTGTTGGAAGCCTCTTTTGGAAATTGTCCATATTTCTTTTGTTGATAAGAATGAAAATGTATCATGTTAGGCAACTTTCTCCAGAAAATAATTTTTTTATCATTTACACACAATAGAAAATAAAAGAATCTGAAAATAGAAGTAAACCAAATAAAACACAAATATATATTTTAAGCGTTGTTATACATGAACTTCATATTCATCTTGATAATCGAGCTTTCTTTTCTATTTTATATTCTACAATTAATCAAATATTACTAAATCCCATTAATATTAGCACTTTCAAGTGCAAAAAATACATCATTCCTTTTTTCTATCTAAATATTGCTTTTATAAATGAGTTTTCAAATTTTATGGGTCAAAAATGATAAAGTTCACATTTTTTTTTGTCATAAAAGGGATAAATATATTATTTTAAATAAAAATTAGTGTGGATCGGGCCATGACCCATTGGCCCTACGCCCAGGACAACCTTATGTTTGAATTTTACTTTTTGTCTGCCAGCAATTTGATACACTTATTTCCAAAGTCTATACAATTGTTCATCTATCATTGAGCAAGTATTAATATGAGCACCTAAACCAGATCCGATTCATATACTTCGTCAGTGTATTTTAGAATTTGAACTATGGTACTTGCTGTATTATATATTATTGAACTTTTGTTTGCCTTCTACTTAAATATCCTTCAGAAGTTGCCATGAAATAAATCAAATTGAAAGAGGAAACGCGTTAGAGTGTGATTTTATTAATTAATTTGGACATATAATAATACATGCATGGTAGGTGAATTTATTGTCAGATTGAGGCTTCTGGACAAAAACAAATGGCCATAAAAGTCTTTCCCCAGCCATTGTCTCAAAATGTATGTCCATATTCAACAACTTCTAAAGATCAAACAAAAGAAAAGTCGACATTGTGATATTGTCATTTATGGAACCATAGACTATTATATATTTGTGCCATTGTGGATGAGATGTAGCCGGAAGTTGAAATATGACTCTATTAGAATATAATGTATGAGCTATAGGAGAAATTGGAAATAATAAATCGATCACATGCATGGATGTTTTCTAATAAATTTATATATAGTTATGTATGGTTGATAGAAATGTCGAGCTAAATTAAAGTAGTTTGTGAGATTTGCAATTTCTACAAGATCCAAAGTTTGGTAACTTCTCAACTTCGAGTGTACACATACATACACCAACTGAATTAGAAATGAAACATCATATGCCCCCAGGCCCCAGGGGATATGCATATCAAGTGACAAGGTGATTGGGTGGAGACATTCCGATGCCGCGGGTTCGAATCTACTTGTGTCCTTGTCTTTCTTTGAAATATTATAGGGGTTCTTCTGATTTAGGTGCCCACAGTCGGTCCTACTGAGGCTATGCTTGAGACCTGTCTTTTGATTCTGGCCATGCGACCAAGGAGCCTCGACATAGGTGGGAGAAGATTAAACTTCCTTAAAAAATGAAACATCATATTTTGACTTACGGAGAAAACATCAATATAAGAATAAATCAATATATAAATTTATATAATATTATAGAGAGTTAATTGATGATTTGATGAGATAATAATGTAGGTTACATTGAGGTAAAATGAAATGAGTGGTCTCGCATTTGGTCATTGATAGTGGACGAAAAAATGCACTTTAATCCCTAAATTGACAGAACCGTTAAGAATTAACGTTTATCAGCTCAATTTTGGGGGTAATTTTCAATTTTGGCAAAAATTTGGGACAAACTCTTATTTTTATTTTTCACCCAAATGAAATATATTCATAAATGTTATCCTCCTTCCCTCCCCATAGCAAACTTTCTATAAATCTCATTTTGAACCATTACTCTCATTCTTTTACTCACTTAATCGCCACTATCATCTAAATTTCCATTATTAGCAGTACGATCGATATATCTTCCACTGATTCATGAGTTGAAGCCTCTCTTTCCAAATCCACTGAACTAAACCAATAACAACAACTAATACAAAGGGCTAAATGGGGTTGTCTATATTGAGGTTTTTATCTCGTTGTTTCAGTAAAATTAAGCATCGACCCAACAAATTCAGATCAAAATCGAGACTTTTAACCATCATTCGAGTTCATGGTGTCCAAATCGAGTGAAATAATTCTTGGGAAAATTTAATTTGGTAGTGATACTATTTCTGGTTAAGGTAAATAATATAGAAAATTGCATAAACTGTCTCAATGAATGTCAGCTTTAGATGTGCTTGTTTTTATGTGATTTCGATTGGGTGTATATGCGATGGATTCAACCTTCATAACCATTCATATTCATCTCAAACAGATGACCTTTTTCTACTTATAGAAGTTGTGGGAAATGGCTTACATTTAGGTTTTGCTATGGTGGATGATGGTGGCAATTGTGTGGTGGTTTGGTGGGCACGGGTGGTAGAGGAAGGAGGATAAAATTTCTAAATATTTAATTTTGGAGTTAAAATAAAAAAGTATCCTTAATCCCCAAATTTTTGTAGAGGAATGAATAATTATCCAAAATTGAACTAAATTGTTGATTCTTAACTATTCCGTCGATTTAAGAACTAAAAATGCAGATTAATGTCGTTATCGGGGACCAAATATTCGAGATTACTTTCATTCTGAGGTAAAGTGCGATTAGCGCATTTTTTAAAAATTGAATAATTTATCAATTCATAATTGGTACTTATAGTTGAGTTTATTTTATAAAAAAAAAAAATTCAATTAAATTAAGATGAGCGAGAGTGAGGGAGAGAGTATGAGTTAATCAATTAGACTCTATCAAGGCTCAACACTAATCAAATACTTACTTGCTCTTGTGATGGATAGGAGACATATTTAAGATGAAGTTTGCAGACAACAATGTCTTATTAGTAAATGAATCAAAGAAGGAGCAAATGTGACTATGCCACAATAAGAAGGTCTAAATATGTGATTGTCACAAATTAAAAAAACTAAAGAAGTGTTTGAGGTGATATAATCGTGTCGGAAAACATTTAATGAATGTAGCGGTAGAAGGTGTAAGTCGTAAATGGACATAGAGGTAAGCGGATGTCGAAAGGAAATTTGAGAATGATTAGGGCGTATGACATCAAATAAAGAATCCCATTTCCATACGTTTGTTAAAATTCGCCGTTCGATCGCTTTAGTTCGAAACTTAGGCAGGTTTCGATCATTAAGCACAGTAGAGGGCAAACTTGGTCCATCGATTTGATCTGCTTAAATCAAGTTTTCTTGTTTTTCCACATTTTTCTGGGGGTTTATGAGATTTGAGCATTATAATACAACATTAATTATAAATATCGTATTCACATAATCGATTTATTTAGTGAGAAAACATTGATTATCATAATCAGAAACTTGTAAAATTCAAAATGGATTTGTCCAAATTGATACGAGTATGGTTGTACAAATATTTTACTACTAGTTTTACTAGTCTAAGTCAGTTAGTTTGAGAGGGCCCATCCATTTGGATAGATTTTCACATAGTTTGGCTGAAATTTGACTTAATAAACAATAAAGATAACATTTTTCTTCTTTTCATTTGATTCTTTGAATATGGGGACAGCTAAATGAGAGCGAGATAGAAAGTTAATTAATAAATGGTCAATTTAGTAACTAGTTTGACTAAGTACTCTGTGTTATTAGAAGATTTCATACTATAATTATGTACAAACCACAATGCAGCTTGTCCAAATGTCTTCAAGAAAAAATAAAACCTTGATTTTTCATGCACATAAAATTCATATATGGGCTAAGAAGCTGCCTTCATGACTTTTTCTTAACATCACCGACGGATTTAATACTACTCCGCATTGGTTTTACTACTCCTTACATCCGTCTGTCAACAAATGTTAATATTTGTGTTCTGTTTTTGGCAATTAACAAATAAAATCTGGATAACAATATAATGAATAGAAATTTTAATACCTACTTGTTAACTACAAATATACATGGTAATAAATCACACTTTGGAAATTAGTTTTGAAAGAGCAATCTGAATAATGAAAGGTGTCCCATTAATACTTGAAAATGTTAAATCGGGCGATGAAATCTGTATTTGCAGAGGTAGTGTGAAGAGTAAGCGAAATATTATAAGTATGGAGTCTCAAAAATAGTCTCACTTATGTTTTAGTCGAAAAATTTAACATTTATATCGCTTCGTGATTAATTTGTAATAATATAATTTATTTAAGATTAAATTCTAACTTGATTCCCTATTTGTCGAAATCAACAATTATTTGTAAATTATTTATAAATCTTATGAGTATAATACAATACTATTCCGTAATTTAAGGCCGGCTGTACATATTGACAAAATGAAGATGGAGACATACATCACTACTTTATTCAACAACTTGAAAGGAAACGATTCTCAATTACTACTACAATTAAAATATACATGTAAAACGGATTTATGTACTTATTTGGAAACATTCAACCCTTTAGTTAACCCTTTAGTTTTCTAAACCGACCCTAATACAGAACTTATTAACAATATCAATTGATGAGTTGCATGGAAGCCTATATAAAGAGGAGCTTAGGATATACAATTTCATAACAAAGCAAACAATTCAACTAGCAAAATATGGGTACCTACACCAAGGGGTCATCCAAAATGGCCTCTCTAGTCACCACTCTTCTTGTTTTGGTGATAGCCTTCACCATTCCATCAGAAACTTCAGCAAATTATAAGTACTCATCTCCACCACCACCAAAGAAATACTCACCACCACCACATCATTACCACCATAAATCACCACCACCACCAGTGTACAAGTCCCCACCTCCACCAATGCACAAGTCTCCACCACCACCAGTCTACAAGTCCCCCCCTCCCCCAATGCACAAGTCTCCACCACCACCAAAGAAATACTCACCACCACCACCAGTCTACAAGTCCCCACCTCCACCAATGCACAAGTCTCCACCACCACCTAAGAAGTACTCGCCACCTCCACCAGTCTACAAGTCCCCTCCTCCACCAATGCACAAGTCTCCACCACCACCTAAGAAGTACTCACCACCTCCACCAGTCTACAAGTCCCCACCTCCACCAATGCACAAGTCTCCACCACCACCAAAGAAGTACTCACCACCACCACCAGTGTACAAGTCCCCACCTCCACCAATGCACAAATCTCCACCACCACCAAAAAAATACTCACCACCACCTCCAGTTCACAAGCCACCACCTCATTGGTCACATAAGTATTCTCCACCACCACCTGTTCACAAGTCACCACCTCACCACTACCCTTACAAATCTCCTCCACCTCCCCATCACCACTAAGAATTTAAAGAATTCATTTTCAAAGGTAATGTATCCATGCATTATTTTGCATGCATGCATGCATGCATTATACATAATTAATTATATTTCCAACTTACTATCATTTCTAATTGAATAAACTTTACTTTCCATATTAGGACACCAAATTAAAGTAACACTAATAATAGTATACATGTGATTATTGCAGAGCAGGACAATAATTAAGGGCGATGATCTTGGTTTAATGGTTTTCAATCCAGCTGACGTGGCTATTCATTTGGACACGTGCATTGGATGAATACAATTATAATGTTTTTTTTTAATTTACATTTTCACGTAAATTCGATGTAATAATAATACAGTTAAGCTAGTTGTATGCATGTAATGTTTCTAGCTTTCTGGTCACGTGCGATTTCGTATTGTTTTTCGTACATGTCATGTTCAATTATTTTGACCTATGTTTGAAGTCTCCTAATAAAGTAATGGTCTATTTGTTCTTATATGGTATGGTTCACAGTTCACACTATTGACATTCCAAAAATAGTCAAATTTGATGGTTTACCTCTTATTAATTTTACGACCAACTTCAAAATTATTATTTTGGATCCGTATTAGGACTTTTGTGAATCTTTTAGGCGGGCAAAGATACGTTGAAATCGTCTCAAAGCCGTCTCATTCATAGTAGATCGGGATGGAATAGAAACAATAGGCTAAAGCTTTTTATGTGTCTCTAGCGGTACCCTCTTATCAGGCTCAACTGGCCGCGCCAATTTGAGCAGAACTGACGATGCCAGCGTTTTAGTCTGTCGTTAAGTCTTACCCGACTCAGGCCCATTAAGCCAAAAATGCCGACTCAAACCGATACCAGCAGCGACCCGACTCCAACCACGTCTCCAAGCTTCCCGACTTAACCCGTCTCCATAGAATCCGACTCCATAGCTTCCCGACTAAACTTGGTCTCATGTGTCCCATTTCCCATTTCATGCCTTGAGCTGGCTTGATGCAAGGCGTCGACTGACCACGTCTCCATAACAATTAAATACTACCCGATGTCAAAACCGACTCCTTATTCCCGAATACCGTACCCAAAACGCTTGAGTAACGTCTCATCTTGGCGCCCGCGGCGTTAAAAAAAAATGCGGCCAGTTCTTTGATAACATCAAAAGATCCAATTAAATCCAACTCGCCCTGAAACAAATATAAAAACATCAAAGATTCGAACATAAAAATATAATAATTCATATAACAAATACATATTAAGCATCAAACATATTAAACATCCTATTCCTTATAAACATCAAATAATTCATATAAACATCAAATATATTAAACATCTATTCATATAAACATCAAACATTAATTTATATAAAACATCAAAACGTTCAACATAAAAATAAAATAAAAGCCAAATTACACATTCGAAGAAGCTTGAATGTAGTATGCTCACTACAACAAAGTAACAAAAATAAATTATATATATATTCATCCAAACTACGTTATTAAAGATAATAACAAAAAATTAAAAAAAATGAAAAGGTAATAATTACCTTTTTGAATTGACTCACTTTTACAAAATACATATATATATATATATGTTAGAGTACCTCCTTGATTAGGTACATACAAAATAAAAAGTGAATAAGGTGATAATAATTACCTCTTTAAAGTCACTGAAATAAAAATCAAATTTGAGGTTAGTAGAAAATAAAATTATGGAAATGAAATTAATAACATAAAATAAAAGAAGATGTTATGTTGTGGGTTTGGAAAAATAATGTTGGAATGATGATAATGTGGATATATATAATTGGAATAATCTGCTGACCCGTCTCCGTCAAAATTAAGCCAAATGAGCTCCGTCACCGTCAGAGCCAAATGAAAATAACTTATTTGAATTTCCCTCGTTTTAGGAAGCGGGGAAATACGAAGTTTAAAAAAGTCGCCATCCCGGCTTCTATACCGTCAGATTCTTGAAAAAAGATTGCGAAATATTTTATGGACACGTCGGTGTCGGACTCACATGCAAGCGTTATATCTAATTTGCGAAAAAAAAATCACGAGTTTTGCAATCAGCTCCTGCGTATCTCGCTGATAGCAAAACCAAGCCCATCCATGCTCAGGTGTTTGAGCAACGATACCAGAAAAGCAATAAATACAAAATACACTCACTACGCTCATTTGTGCATTTTAATCACGTAGTTTAATACAAAGCTACAAATTACTATATAAGAAAAGCTTTGTAACTTAAAATATTTGATTATTAGTATGTGGAGGAGTTGTCGGCTATCATTTGGGCGAAAGTAGTCTTCATCGTAAATCGCCCAGACACGTTGGGGTAGTCGACTAAATGTCGAACCATCTCTCCCGTGATCGGATACCATGTCGACCTGCGCAGCAGCCAATGCTTGAAAATGCCGGTTCAGCAATGTCAGCGTCGTTGATTAAATCGATAGGAGCAGGGAGGAGGTTGTTGTTCTTCTTGGAAGATATCTTGATATTGACGGAGGCATCGCGTTTTGCATATGAGTCAATCGACTCGGCTTAGCGTTCGATTTCATTGCGATACAGCTGCCTATGATGCCCGCTGCGTGATACATAACGGAGATAGTATACTTGTTGTGCTGTGATCTTTAGGATAAGCGAATTCATCTTTAGAGCACTTACGCGCGTGTTTGATTTGAACAATTCCGTTCTTCGGATGTGACTTGCGTCGGCTTCTTAGTGTCGAACCGCCAAACATTTGAAGAGACTGACGATTAATACCGTAACTCGGGCCGTCTGACAACTCCCCGAATCTCTCTGAACACATGGTAGTCAGCGTGATGCGTCATCTTGTGGCATGAACCGCCGCCTTGAAACCCACCCATTATTGTAAGTGCTCGATTACCATTAATACACGCGATATCAAAATAGTACCCGTTGATGTAGTACCACTTTATACTTTTGATTTATGGTGTGAGAACTAATGAAAGGAATTCTCGAGATGTCCATATTATTGTCATATTATTTTGTATACTTGCAGGAAACCATTCGGCGAAATTATTGAGTGACGTCACGATTCTTTATACGTCCCAACAATGTTGTAACTAA